>JAKLLW010000419.1:0-34678 GCA_022814695.1 Neocatenulostroma microsporum
TCAAGCGTCTTGGGCGGTCTGCACAGCGAGCCGACAGATCCAGCTCTACCTCCTAGAGCTCGATGAGAAGACAAGAATGAATACGCCGTGCCCAATCACTCCCGCAGTAGTACTTGATACTAAAGGTCACCAAGCTGCTCCGATAGCTGCTCTTGAGCCGCTCATCGAGATTTACTGCTCCAGTGTACGGACGGCTGAGCACAAGAAAGGTCACAGCCGGGAGCATAGTTCAGCCTTATGCTTACGACATGATCACATAAGAGTCTGACCCGTTGGCATGCTACTGTCAACGGGGGTGCCTTTGTGGAAGACAGAGGACTGCTAAAAAGTACTCGTTGATATCCTATGTGCGTTCTCATGAAGATCACGAAGTGTATCTTCCATCTGCGTTGATCCGCGTTACCAATGTACTCGTAGACTATGCCGTCCACTGGTATATCAATATCTTTACTATCCTCGTTGGAAAGTTGGAGCGCACCAACACCTGATCCCCCTCCACTGCCCGATGTTGCCCTGCGAGTCTAGAAGTCCATCCACCAGCTAGTCTTCAGAATCTTGGGTCTCCGCGTCTCTCAAGCTTCAAGAGTCAATATCGAACGATCATTAGAGCTCACCAAAGCCTGACCCGGAGGGGTGCCGACACCCTTGACTCCTACTCTCTCTATCTGATGCTGCCTCTGACTCGGGGTATCACTCGCACTCCGACAACCTCCCCTCCAGTCTCATCACCTCAAGCCCACCACGTAAAGGTGCCAAGGCTTCCATTGCGTGTCGAACGGGTTCGGGCCTTGCAGGACATGAGGGATCTTGTCGGAGCGTGAGTGATACCCCGAGTCAGGGGCAGCATTAGTTAAAGATAGCAGACAAGCACGTCATCCCGCACCAAAGCAGGAAAATGAATGCTCGTTGACCGGTTGCGGTATGGGCTCGTAGATGTCTCCTAAACGTTGGGGACCAACACGATAGTGATACTAATCCCACCATCACCAGATCAAGAGAGTCGATGGGGCGTGAAGTACTTATGCCGAGGCAAGCGTGTGGCTCGATCCAGTTACAGGTAGGGCTTCAGGCGAGGCGGTTGGTGAGTCTTCGTATGTAGCAACTCACCTGCGCTCGCTCACCCACCCTTCTCATCATCCTTCCAACTAGCCTGCCTCTCGACAACCCTAACCCACCTCCGCCGCCGCCACTCTCCTCTCTTCTCTAATCCCGTACCCTCCTCCCACCCACTCTTCGGCACCTCCTTGACCTTCTTCACAGTCCCTTTTCCCTTGCCTTTTCCGGCAGTCGGACTCTCCATCCCTTCAACGAC
The DNA here is from genome assembly GCA_022814695.1 of Neocatenulostroma microsporum. Lineage (NCBI taxonomy): Eukaryota > Fungi > Ascomycota > Dothideomycetes > Mycosphaerellales > Teratosphaeriaceae > Neocatenulostroma > Neocatenulostroma microsporum. The sequence goes on from JAKLLW010000419.1 coordinate 1,313, forward strand.
TTCAGGCGGCATATCGTACACCCACCTCTCACCCTCTGTCTCCACCTCCACACCAGTGATCATGCGCTGTTCTACCCACTCACGGCTAGAGAGGTCAAGTGACCACTTCTTGTCTTTCCACGCCCAGCCTTGGGGTGCTGCGACGTCCTCGAAGAATTGGGTTCCTTTCGCGCGAGCTCCTGCGATGCGGGTGGGAGAAAGTGGGTCGTAGGGTGAAGCGCTGAAGAGCCAGCTCTCCCAGGTGCCGCTGTAAGCGTGGTACTTCTGGAGCTCGAAGGTCTCGACCTGACGTCTTTCTGGCGGGCCATCGAGGAGGATGTCATCTTCGATGAACACCTTGATGCGGGTTTGTAGGGCGTCAACGTGCTGTTGGACCTGGCTGATGTTGTTCGAGGACAGCATGATCTTCTGCGCTTCCGGGTGGCCAAGCGGTATGGCGACCCAGCCTGCTAGGAGTGATATCAAGCGCCAGGGTACTAGCTGGCTGCCAATGAAGGCCGCACAGATGAGGACGAACAGACCGACGAAGATCATCGAGCTGATGGTCTCGTCGCTGAAGTTCGTGTACGGAGTAACGTAGTCGTTGGCAGCATCGTGCAGAACGGTAAAGTCTTCCATGCAGTTCTGTAAGTCCCGCATATTGCGGAAGAAGTCTTTGCTCATCTCCGGAGCGGGCTTAACTCTGCTTGCTGCTGCAATAGGCGGACCGTGGTAGGAAGGCTCCACGCGCGGGTCGTTCGCCGGTGCTGGGTGGCGGGCGAGGAAAGAGGGTATCATGATCCAGAAGAGGAGGCCTATGAGGGGTACGATCGGGATGAGCTGTGGTTGCAGGCAGAGCAACGTGTACACTGCGAGTAGTGAAAGTGTTGCCGTCGGTTGCTTCCAGGTGAAGAGATGTATGAGCCTATTCTGCAAGACGAAGACGACACCTACGCGGGCATTGAAGCGCCGGAAGTTGGTGCTCATGAGCGGTATGCTGAAGCCTGGTCTGTCGACATACTGTCTGCTGCGCCTGTCTTTCTTCGCCTCTCCTTTCGTGACCTCATCTTCGTTGCTGCTGAGCTCTTCGGGCGGTATAATCTGCGACATGATGCCGTTGAGCAGGCGGTCCTGTAGACTCTGCTTGCCTTCTGGCGCGCCATATTCCTCGAGCTTGTCCTTGATCTTGTTCGCTTGGTCTTTGAGCCTGTCTCTTGTGCGCTGTTTCTGCTCGGCTTCGGAGGCTGGAGTGCTGGACCCGTCGCCCTGCGAAGGGAGCTTGATCACTGGTATGGGATCATCGCGGTTGACGAAGGCTTCGCGTGAGTAGTCGTCCATTGTGGGTGCGCCGCCGTCACGGCAATCTGGCGATGTTATCGGAGCATGACAGAATGAAAGTTACTTATCCCACAGCAGCGTAGGGTATATGACCGGCCTTGCTGTTGCTATTCTGTAGCAAGCACATGCTGCCTGGGAAGCAAGTGCGTCACTGGTGCTGGCATGTGAAGCCGAGGATGTGGCCCTCACTTAGAGGCACCGTGCATGCTCAATCCTTCTTTCTACAGGGTGTGGTGTGCCACCGGTCTTTCAGAATTACCATTTGTCGTTGCAACTACGCTGCGCGCCCCGTACGAGCGGACATGGCTGTGAGTATCAACCTGAAAGTGAGGCCGCCGGACCAGGACGAGGCGCAGCCCTTCCACTACGGCACCTCATCCGTTTCATCGAGAGATCAAGACTGCCCTTGCGCAATTGCAATGCGGCAAAAGATTCAACGTGTTAGCACGTGGTGGACCTCGACGATCCTCTTCACCATTGAGTACCGCCACTGATATGTTGACTCACCGACCACAATGTCAGATTTCGATATGGCCTTCGGTCCCTGCCCAGGGGCTACGTATGCAGCCGTGCCACTGGACTCAGCACGGCGTGAGATGAGGGTACTCGATCTTTTACCAGGCAAGTCCCACGACGAGCTACGCGGGAACCTTCGTGGTGTATCATTGAACGACTTTCCCAAATACGAGGCACTGTCATACGCCTGGGGCGAACCTAAGGACGATGCGACTATCTGCCTCAATGGTAGAAACCTTCTCGCCATTCGACCCAATCTGCACCATGCCTTACGCCGTCTACGCTCGAGAAACGCCATCTGCACTCTCTGGATAGATGCTATATGTATCAACCAGGCAGACATACAGGAGCGTGGCCAACAAGTATCGTTCATGCGAAGCGTCTACGCGCAAGCATCGTATGTGCTTATCTGGGTTGGAGACTATGACGGTTCCCAGGAATCGGATAACGAGGACATGCAGCTGCCGGCGCCCCCGGAAAGCGACTCTCAAAAGTCCAACGATTACCGCGAGTGGCGCGAACGATGCGACAGAATCTGCCGAGCTCTGGAGTCCGCACTTGTTAGCACAAATCCGGTATGGTACGAGAGGGCCTGGGTTGTCCAGGAGTATTTGTCCGCCGAGAAGGCCTACATTTGTTTCGGACCGGTACGCATGAGATTCTCCCCAGGTGAACTTTGCGAGGTCTCGAGAGATCCTTCAGTACCCATGACCTACATGCTAACGGAATGGGAGAGTCAAATGAGGCACTTGAAGCACAGGGCTTCCCAAAACCAGCTTGGATTCTCGGAGGCTGCCATTCGAACCGCTGAGCTCGATGCAACGCTGCCAGTGGACAAGGTATTCAGTCTGCTAGGCCTCGTCGATCCAAGAGAGGCGCGGATGGTTCCATGCGATTATGGCCTTCCCTCAGAAGAGGTGTTTGCTTTAGCCACCTACGCGTCTATTGTAGTACGTCGCGATCTCGACATGCTCACGAAAGTCATACCGAGACAAGGATCTGCCTCCCTGCCCTCGTGGGCGATGGACTTCACGGACAGATCGTATTCGGAGAGCTCCCGCGGGGCCATATCCGCCTCGGGGTTCACTTCAGAACCCTCCGTTAGATTTCGTATGCCGAGTCTAAGTCCGGATCACAAAAGACTCGGTGTGTTGGGAGCCATCGTTGACCGCATAGAGTCGAGCTTGTGGATGCAGTCGAGCTTCTGGATGGAGCAAGAAGCAGTACCTAGGTCAACTCAGCTTACACGGCTGTTTGAGGGTATGCCACACGACGCCGCAAGTCTCCGGTACAGCGTAATCAACAAGCTGCGTAGCCTGTATGACTTGCAGCATCCAGGAGCCGTGCCAACGTCGGTAGCGAGTCTGTTAGAGCCTGGGGGCCCAGCCTTGAGTCTAGAAGAAGTCCTTGAGTTATGGGATGTGAGCTTCCCACCCGCTAGTTCGACTGCTGTAATGGCGCGGACCGATAACACCAGTGGCACCCCAGTCTCTGATGCCATGCTACACGACACGAGTACGCACGGCCTGACGGGTGGAACCGCGAGGGATATACCCTTCACGCCCCCATTGATGCCTGCAGTGAGACAGATACTTCAGTACAGCAGTGGACTCAGGCAAGATCTGAAGCTGTACACCACGACGTCAAATTTCATAGGTATAGCACCTGGAACTGCACAACCGGGTGATTTTGTGGCTATTCTTCAGAGTCTGTCCAAGCCCGTTCTCCTGCGGCCACTTGGAGATGCATATCTGTACATGGGGTTCGCATACGTACACCGGCTGGAGGAGCACGGCTATGACGAAGAATGGCTGCTCTCGGCTGGTAGGACCATTGAGCTATGCTGAGTACCACTCCACCATCTTTGTAAGAGCCCCGTCTGTGGTGACAGAACGGTACAGGGTCTTCCAGCGTGCTAATCAATCGATCCCGTCAACCTCGCCTTGCAACCTTACTAGCCGGACTGCAGCGGACGGCGCGCATTGCTACTTGGGCGTGTGAACGTTTATGGATGTGCTTGTACATGGCCTGAGGCCTACCAGAAGATCAACTTAATACAGGTGGTGCCGGACACCGAGGCCATTCACGACTACAATCGCTTTGTTCGCGGCTCGAGTCCTTGCCACCCGGTCGGTCAAGCATGTGAATGCACTCCACTCGCCAGTGACGCTAGCAGACCGAAACACATCTTGAAGCTAATTCATGAACAATATCTACTATAACATTGTCACCGCACAGAAACGAAACAGCACGCACTCCTCTTCCCACCATCATCGACTCAATCAAATCCGCACAAGTCCGCTTCCACGTAATCACTATGGCGACCGCATCGGACACCATGGACACGGCGCAAGCAATGGCCATACAAGAAAAGATGGAGGCCGCCGACCGTGCCACAGAGGAGTTGAGAGCCACTCGCTATCGGAAGGAGCCCACAGGCGAGGAAAAAGTGGTCGTCGATCGCTTGTACGACAGCATCAAGGTCATCGCATATTCCGACTGCCCGAAACATCCAACAGCGGGTCTTTGCAATTGCAAAGCATCTCTGGCAAGACTACACCCGGAGACCATACTCAAGGCCAAACTGTCGCACTTCTTGTGCTGCTGGGAGACCTTCCTGCTGCAGGGCGCCCACGCCTGGGACTACCTAGGAGATCAAGAGAGCCACCACGCCTTCGTTGAAGCCGTGTCGATGACGCCCAAGCATGTCGCCCGAGCCTGGTTGCAGAGCACAAAAGTGAGCGAGATGTTCGCACCTGCCGGCAAGCAAAAGAACACGATCGAAAGCATGCTCCAGATCTGGGTCCTTCGCAACAAACAATGGCGCGAGCAGTACGGGACTCGGGAGCAGGCTGCCGAAGGTTGGTACTTCGACGGCTGTCCCAAGGGGACCAGGATCATCTCTCGCAGCCTCAAGCGTCGGACCATGCCGGAGGAGTGGGGTGAAGGGGATGGGACTGCAACCGGCAAACTGGTTGGCAGAGGCGGTGCAAACGGCGAGTGTCCACTAGGCGAGTACAAGGTGGGGCCTCCCTGGCATCGATGCACGTTGATGCTCAGTGCGCAAAGGCGTCTGCGGCGGGAGGGTGACATGGCGAGGATCGTGCAGCACATGGAGGTTCTCCAGGTTGACTATGCTCACGATGATTGTGAGAGGTGTCATGAGGTCGTACAGGACAATATGAAAGATGCGACGAGGCAATTCGCTACTATGTTATTGCGCAAGGAAGGGTACAAGGGGGAGGTGGAGAAGATGGAGCGCCAGGATACTACGTAAGGAGCTTGCGGTCTTCGAGTGAGTGGAGAGGAGTAGTTGGGATAGAGCGCCAGATTGCGCTGTAAGGCGCCCACAACCTTAGCAGGCATGGATGAGCGAGGCTGTGCAAGGGGAACTTCGGACTAGGTCCCCCGGTTGGCGGAATGGCGATCGGTTTACTGGGCGTGAACAGTTCAGCAGCATGCATTGGCTTCTGCCATCTACATAGGTGTCAGAATCATAACTATCATCAAAATCAGATCCTCAGGACAATCGCCTGCCATTCCTCGCCTGCCATTCCTCGCCTGCCATTCCTCGCCTGCCATTCCTCGCCTGCCGTTCCTCGCCTGCCATTCCTCGCCTGCCATTCCTCGCCTACCATTCCCCACTATCACTACCCAACCGTCGGCGGTGGGTTGGCGAACCATCTCTTGAACCAGTTCACGGCCTGATCTTCTGCCTTCTTGCCGGCCTCCGCCTCGTTCTTCTCGTTTTCATCTGCACGCACAGCGAAGCCATGATGCACGCCATCGTACATGACAAACTCATGCTCGATACCCTGATCCTTCACTTTCGCAGTCTTTGCGGTAAGGACGTCCTTGGTTTGCTTAGCATTCTCTGCCGACATTTGCATATCATGCTCCGCCGCTGCGCAAGAAAACGGCAAGACTATCATCTCGAGGTCACCAGGGTACTTCAAGTAAGAAGGGTGGGCAACGAAGCCACAGTCTACCAGCCGTTTGCCGTCGTCCGTCTTTGTTTGATCCCAGCATAGCCTCGCAACGAAGTAGGCGCCCCAACAGAAGCCTGCAGTACCGACCGGGAGGTCCTTGGCTTCGTCCTTCTTGACTGCCTTGAAGAAGTCGTATACCTTGGGCTCCGCGACTCCGGGTCGGGCGTAGTACATGAATGGGATGATCCATCGTGCTATGTATGCCATGTGCATCGGCTTGTAGAGCTGGTTCCAGAAACCGGTTGCGGACATCGCCTTGAAAGACGCCATGACTCCCATGGGGAGGATGAAGCCTGTCCAGGTCAATATCATTTGGAAAGGGTAGTTGTGCGGTAAAGCTCACCATCCATGAAATCCGGCAGGAGTACGAGAGCGTTTGTCTTCTTGGCATATTGCTATTCCGCATCAGCCTTGTTCGCATGTTGATGCCTTCGACAAGACTCACGTCTGCCAGAATCTTGTTGTTTGCTAGAGCGAGACCAAACGCATCAGGACAGATGACAATGACGCCGCTCGGCTGGCCACTCGGTGCATCAGCGATGTAGCAGTCGAGGCCGTGGACTTTCTCGACACGGCCTGACGCCTCTCCGCTGTGTAAAGAGCCGGAGGCACAGCATGATCGTAAGCCAGCCATGGTCAGTGATTGCCTTGAGGGATTCTGGGTTTGATGCCGGAAAAGATGTTGAGGTTTGCAGGATATTACATCTGGACTTGAACCTTCGTGCTTCGAAGGCTATCGCTTTGATGGTACACACGGAGCTAGATAGTCGCTATCTCCGTCCCATCCGCGCTACTGCCCGATTTGCGAACGTATGAGTTTTTGTGCACAACGCATCGCACAAAATTACCATCCATTGTCCTCACTGCGACATCGTAGAGCTGTTGAACAGGTATACGTGGCAGCTCACTTCTGTTGTCGCAGGCAGCGTCAAACACTTCCGCCAGGGTGCCACGACCATTTGCATGTCTAATCGGATCTGATGCTCGAACAACTGTCATCCCAGTCGGTAGCAGTATCACCCAATACCGGACAATAATATGGTATCCGCAATGCCCAGCCGGTATGGCCAGCGTAGGACGAATAGCTGAGGTAAGGTAGGTCCACGCCGACGCTTCCAACTTCGCCGCCGGTGTCAACAAGTCGGAAACGTACAAGCAGGTCATTGAACAAGCTAAAGCACTCCTCGAAGGGCAGCGTAATTGGGTCTGGTAGGCGCACCCTGTTCTCCTTGCCGTTGTCTTTAGCTAATGAGCAACAGCAATACGGCGAACGTGGCGTCCTTACTATGGCACGCTCTCCACTCCCTGCCATCTTCGAGCAACAAGGTCAACTGGACTGGCTTCTACGTCCTTGACAGCACGACACCTGATCAGCTTATACTTGGACCATTCCAGGGCAAGGTCGCTTGCCAGACGATAGCATTTGGTCGAGGAGTCTGCGGCGCAGCTGCGGCGAGTGGTAAGACACAGCTTGTACCGGATGTTGAGAAGTTCCCGGGTCACATTGCTTGCGATGGTGATTCGAGGAGCGAAATCGTTGTTCCCATAGTCTCCAGTGGGAAGGTGAGTTCTGCGAAGGCCGGCAGACCCCTGGATGCAGCTGACCAGGTGCAGCTCGTGGCCATCATAGACATCGACTGTGCGATGGAGAATGGCTTCGATGAGGAGGATCAGCGATATCTCGAAGAACTTGCCGGGCTGCTCGGAAATGCGTGCGATTGGCTATAACAGTATGCAGTATGACTGAAGTCTAATTCTTGCTACAATGGTTTCTCACTGCAACGGACGATCGAGTAACAGTACTCGCAGTTCACGGCTGAGAAATCCACTCAGCTTGTCCCTCAGGCCTCCTAGCGCTGTGCGTGACAAGCTAGCCAAATACGGAAGCTCCAGACTTGGCATTGTCACATGCAAGACGCTAAAGAAAGCTTCTTCCAACTTCTTCTCGCGTGATCTTACCTCCAAGGCCACCCCATCTTACCTCCAGAGCCACTACACCTTGGAACCAACAGAACTTACACATACCAGACCATACACTCAACATCTCTCGCAATCCATTATGGCCACCACAAACAGCTACACCCAACCCCTCTATACCGCCAAGCCCTCCAAAACCCACGGCCGCGGCCTCTTCGCCACGACCAACCTCCCAGCCGGCACTCATCTCATCCGCGAACGCGACATCTGGACCCTCAGCTCCTCCACCCTCTGCGACGACCAGAGCCTCCTCTCCCACTTCCGCAAACTTCGCTCCCAATACCGCGAGAGCATCTTGACCCTCTGCGGCGGCTTTACTACAGCTGCGGAGGGGAACAAGGTCATCAATTCTTCCTCCAAGAAAGTCGCTGCTGCGAGGCTGAGGGATATATATGTGAGGAACAGTCAGGTGGAGGAGGATGGGACGACGAGGTTGTGTCGGGAGATTGCTAGGTTGAATCATTCGTGTTTGCCTAATGTTGAGTTGATTGGGGATGGTGGTAGTGCCATCGGCGTAGTGGTTACGGTCAAGGATGTCAAGAAAGGCGAAGAACTCACCCTAGACTACGGCCGCCCGTTCTGGACGTACTCCCAACGCCAGGACTTCCTGTCCTCCATCTACCAAATCCCCCAATGCAGCTGCAAACCCTGCACGCGCTCCCTCGCCAAGCGCTCCGAATCCGACGCCCGCCGCGTCCAACTTACGGACGGAGCCAAACTCCTCGCTTCGTACCTCCGTAACGGCAGCACCTTCTCCCGCGACCGGACCATCGAGGTCCTCGCCACTGCGCAGCTGAGTCTAGAGGCCATTGAGAAGGAAGACATTAAAGGCACGGAAATCATTAGGGTCTGTGAGCCTGCTTGGAGAGCGGCGCAGGCTTTGGGGCAGTTTGAGATTATGAGGGAGTATGCGGGCTTGCTGCTGGAGACTGCTGCGCGCATGAATGTCTTGAATGAGCGCCAGGCGGAAGAGGTAAGGAGGCAGGTTTCAAGGGCGGAGGTGGAGGGATTGCGGAGGCAAGTGGAAGCGAATGTCAAGCCCGAGGAGGCTCGAGAGGAAGGGGAGGTGGAGGTGGAGCCGCCGGAGGCATCGATGTCGCACCACATCAAATCTGGGAATCATGGCGAAGAGACCGAGCATGCGGAGGTGAAGGTCGAGATGCCGGATGGCCACTTTCAGCCAGCACTGCTGCCGCGGTTTAAGCCTGCGAGTCGTGGCGAAGAGACCGAGCGTGCGGAGGTCCAGGTCGAGATACCGGACGGGCACCCCGAAGCTTAAGCCGGGGAAAGCTTGCGAACATTGAGCATAAAGCGAGGTGAGCATCGATGTCGCACCGCACAGAGCCCGATACCTGCAGCGAAGAGATCGAAGGCGCGAAGATGAAGGTCGAAGCTTAAAATTCCGCTTGACGGAGAGCAAGGGTCTCTTCTGAACAGCGTAGGACCTGGAGCAGGTGGCTACGTCAGCAGCCTTGTGGAGGCAAACAGATCGCGAGGAAGAGATTCCAGCTAGGCGCAAAGGGTCAATGTCTGCGTTCAAGCACTTTAGGCGCACGAAGTAGAAAGAATAGACAGTGTCGTTCATTTCCACACAAGTTTATAACGTCCCAAACTGGGGGTGCGTGAAGCCGCCAACGCCTTGCATCAAAGACATGAACCTGTATCCAATGCACCCATCCCAGATCCATCCCAAGACATATCATACAGTATACATTACACATCCTCCCCCTCACTATCCTCCTGCACAATCTCCTCCGCCCCCTTCTTCTGCTCTTCCTGCATCTCCCGGTACGTGGCCCAACTAAGCAGCAGGAACGCGAAGATGATGAGTAAACCTCCAACAATCGCCGCACCAGTAAGTGGCGAGTAAAGCGGAGGCGGCAACATCTGATCGCACAACGCCACCAAGAAGATCGTCAGCAGCGCTGCCACCGAGCTGAGGACAGGCGAAGTGAGGGAGATCAATACGAGGAAGGATCCAGAAAATATAGCATTCGCAGTGACGCTTATCAGCAGCATCCACGCCGCTTCTCCCCTCGGGAGAGCGAAAGGTTCGATGCCCGTGATATGCAAAATCGGTAACGGGATCCAAAGAACCAGTAACGTAAATGTCCCGATAAGAGACCCGAACGTCATGGCGAACACCATTCCCCTGCCCGGCGAACATCCCTCTGGCGGGCAGGCAACGCGTTTGTAGAGGACTTCGTAAAATCCGTACAATACGCTCCCGATCCCGATGACGATGTTGCCGAGAGCGCGGTTCGAAGCATCGTCGTCGTCTGGAGCGTGAGGGCCTCCGGACCCACCGCCGGATTTAGAGCCGTGTTTCGCTGGCGCACCATTTCCTGTATCCCCGTATGCGACGACGAGGACGCCGATGATAGCTACGCCGACGGCGGTGACTTTACTCCAGGCTAATTTCTCCTTTAAGATCGGGACTGCGAAGGCGTAGGCGAAGAAGGCGGAGCAGTTATATATCGCCGTCAAGTCTGAGGCGGTGGTGAGGTCGACGGCGACGTACCAGCTCCCTCCGGCTATCGTAAGAGCGCAGGTAACGAAAGCGGTTGTTCGGAGGAAGTAGGGAACCGGTGAGCGTTTCTGTTGTTGAGGAGTTAGGGAGAGGGATTGGTGCTCGATCATTTGGCCGGTTTGGCGGAGGAGTTGGACGTGGCGGCGCCAGAAGGACGGCCAGGGTTGTTTCCACTTCTGCAATCGTAGAATCAAGAGCTGGGTTGGCCATAATAGGGACCAGGATCCGTGAGTGAAGTATCTGGTGGCATATCAGCATGCGGTTCTCGGTTCTTACATAGATCCATTGGGATAGATGTGCGAACCTACAGCATACAATACGCCTTGTTCCAATGCAGATTATGCTGGATATACACCGCCGTCTCCGTCTGCACTGCAAAAGACACCAGACTTACAGCTAGAAAGCATGCAGCGTATGTATATCTCTTCCTCGTCGCCGCTTTCGCCATAGCCTCTGGATCTCTTTCGTGAAAACGTGTTGATCGCCGATGTGTCAAGGCAGGAGAGGAAGGATGTTCATAGCCTGTCTGCTTGTCGCCTGATAATAATGGATCATTCGCGCCGTTGGTTCGCAGAGATGCTCGTCGGAGATCAGACGGCATGGCTGCTGTGTCTTCGTCGTCGTCCCAGTCCTCGAACTCGCTGTCCCCGTCGTCACCTGCTGCTCCACCTCCTTCCCGGCTCTTGAACCGATCCGGATGTGGCAGGTCGTCAAAAGGACTCGGTTGCCTGGAGGTGTCTCTGCTCAGATGCACGAGATCTGAGGAGGAGCCTGTGGCAGCTGAGCTCTCGTCTTGGAAATGATCAGGTGGGAGTAGCGAGGGCTTATGCGAGTGTGACTTTCCAGCAGAGAAGGTGGATAACGGGACAGAGTCTTGGGATGGTTGTGGTTTAGGCATGCACGCGGTTACGGCGGCTGAGCATGTGATTAACCGCAGGTGTGTAATCAGAAGGAGTGTGGGAAGTGTCGCCTATCTGTCTCAGCCGGCCTTAGGCTTGAAACGCTTGGGTGGTGGTGTGGTTGCACGGTAGAGCCAATGGGGCGGTCTCTTGTATCCCTGCAGCGACGGATTGCGCGATAACGAGCTTCTAGTGGGAGGGTGTTGGAAGTAAGGCGTGATAGTGTCGTGCAGCAATAGTCGCTTGTCTTGCATGTGAAGCCATCTCGAGTTTCAGGGTTCAAACACGCGAGGCGCAGGAGTTGTGGCTGAGGTGAGCATGGACTACTATGTACTTGGCGATGAGATGAAAGGCTCCTACAGCCGTTCCTTGACTTTCATCCTTCTCACAATGGTCAATGTCGCCTTAGCAGCTGGTAAATGCTACAGTCGTCCCTCGAGGCCATGGACCTCGCCGCCGCCTCCCATCATTGAACGGACCAACCCATACCGCACTCACGTCATCGTCCACAACACCCCGCCGATAACTCCGTAAACGGCGAGCTTCGCAATGCTCAGAAAGGCAGGTTATAATACCACATTTTCCCTTGCTTCATTTCCTACCATCTTCCTTATCAAACTCATTGATGCTGCAGAGACTGCTCAGACCATCCACCAACCCTATCAGAAGCTCTCTTACCCGTACCTTCACAACCACATCACCAGCAAACATGCCTCTCATGACAGGCACCGGCAAGCCCAGGGTCATCCTGGGCACCATGACCTTGTAAGCACATTCGCACACCCTGCCCATAGCCGAAGCTGACAAGGTCACAGCGGCCCCGACCCCGAGCAAGGAGCCCGCATCACCAGCCTAGACACGTACAACTCCATCCTCGACAAGTTCCAAGGCCAGGGCTACAATGAGATCGATACAGCCCGTGTGTATATCGGCGGCAAGCAAGAAGCTTTCACCCGCGACGCCAAATGGAAGGAGCGAGGTCTCACTTGCGCTACGAAATGGTACCCGCATTCGCCCAAAGCCCACTCCGCTGCTACCGTGGAGGAGATGTTGAATAAGAGTCTGTCAGAGCTTGGGACGGACTGCGTGGATATATTCTACCTGCACGCCGCGGACAGGACATTGCCGTTCCAGGAGCCGTTGAAGAAGTTGGATGAAATGCACAAGCAGGGGAAGTTCGTGCAACTGGGTTTGAGTAATTTTACGGCGTACGAGGTCGCGGAGGTGGTTATGCTCTGCAAGATGAATGGCTGGGTGAGGCCGACGATCTGGCAAGGGATGTACAACGCCATCACTCGCTCTATCGAAGGCGAACTCATCCCCGCATGTCGGAGGTATGGGTTGGATATTGTGGTGTACAACCCTATCGCGGGAGGCCTCTTCAGCGGGAAGTACAAGTCCACCGAGGTACCCAAAGAAGGGCGATTTGGCGACACGGAAGGTGTTCGCGGCCAAATGTACCGGAAAAGATACTTCAAGGATGCGACATTCGACGCTCTGCGAGTTATCGAACCTGTCGTGCAGAAGAACAATTTGACGCTTTTGGAGACGGCTTTCCGGTGGTTGACGCACCACTCGCAGTTGAACATCAAGGATGGTGGGAACGACGGTATCATCATTGGTGTATCCAGTGAGCAGCAGCTCGAGCAGAATCTCAAGGATCTTGAGAAGGGTCCGCTGCCGGAAGAAGTGCTCAAGGCGCTGGACGAAGCATGGCTTGTTGCTAAGCCCACGACTGCGAACTATTGGCACGGCGAAATCGACTACAAGTACGATACGAGGGAGGCTTTGGGCTTGAACAAGTAAGCTCCCGCGATCACGAGTACAGTGGCGAAATGAGGCATGAAGGACTGATACGAGCCACGATCGACGACAATGCATCTCTGGGAATGGTTGTGTGACCCGTCCATGCCGTTGCGAAGCACGATGTGACAGAGAGCCAAGGCTAGCCGGACAAGCATGTGGCTCGCAGCCTTGCAGCCTGATACAGTCCAATAGAAGAGAGCTCGACGTAACATAGCAGAAGACGTAGTTACTTGTCCAGTAACCTTCACTTCCTAACCGTTCCCTTGACACACCAACCCCATCAACAACACAACCACAGTCGAACTTTCAATGTTCGCCAAGCGATCTGTATAGTGACTGACTCAGCACAGCCATTGATATGCCGACCACCTTCCTCTTTCGGACAGCTACGCAACCTCGCCGAGGTTTGGAGATCCACACCCCAGCAGCTATCTTTCGCTTCGACATATCTTCATGCACAGGCGGTGACTGCAAGATGGCTTCTACTCTGTCAATCCTTCGACCGCTCGTCGTTCACCTCGGTCGTGGTGCTGTCGAGGACCCAAATCGCCCACCATGAGTGAGAAGTATGAAGAGTATGGCTACGACCACCGGCCCGTCTACAACACCAGTAGACCAGCTCGCTACGACGATGAAGATGTATTCGGGCATGAGGAGGGGCATGATGTACAACCTCAACCACACTGTGCTGGCAAGACACCTACTAATACAAGTCCCAATAGATCAAATACAAAACCCTCTCCTGGCAACTCGTAGCCGTCCTCATGATCGCCGAGATCGTCAGCAACGGCATGCTCTCTCTTCCCTCATCCCTCGCCGTCGTCGGTATCGTCCCGGGCCTAATCATCATCGTCTTCCTCGGCGTCTTCGCGACATACACGAGCTGGCTGCTGGTCAAGTTCAAGATGAGACATCCCGAGGTACACAACATGGGCGACGCGGGATACATCCTTTTCGGTCCTATCGGACGAGAAGTCCTAGCTGCTGGGACGGTCGTGTTTGCAGTCTTCGCGACCGGCGGACAATTGTTGGCTGGACAGATTGCATTGGCGAGCTTGAGCGATAATAAGCTCTGCCTTATGCTGTACACGGGTATCTTCGCCATCCCGACGCTGATCTGCTCTTTCCCGCGGACACTTGATGGATTGAGTTGGCTCAGTATCCCTTCTGTGCTCTCTATCATGATCGCCGGCATCGTTGGCATGGTTGGCGCTGGTATCCACCCGACCCCCAACCACGATATCAGCATCACAGTCCCCTCGACCTTTTACACCGCGTTTATATCGATTACGAACCCGGTCTTCGCTTACGCCGGCCACTTCATGTTCTTCATCATGGTCTCCGAGATGAAGAAACCGCAGGATGCTATGAAAGCCGCCTACACCCTCCAATCTTTCGCTACGATCTTCTACGCGGTCTTCGCAGCGATCGTGTACGTTTACATCGGGAATAGTGTGGCGAGTCCGGCTTTCAGCTCTTTGGAGACGAAGTGGCAGAAAGCCGCTTATGGGATTGCTATACCGAATTTCTTGATTGCAGGAAGTCTGTACGCTCATACGGCGAGCAAGCTAGTTTTTGTGAGGATATTTAGGCGGTCGAGACATCTGCACAGCCACACGATGCTGGGGTGGGGGACGTGGGTGGTTTTGGTAGTACTCATGAATGGCGCTGCGTTCGTGTTGGCTGTAGGGGTGCCTATCTTCAACTACCTCATCGGGATTGCTGCCAGTCTGTTCGCGGCATGGTTCGTAAGTGTAGCTCCTCATTCCTCTCAATTTCGAGAGTCGTAGGTAACTGACTGGGCTCGCAGACGTACGGCATAGCAGGTATGTTTTGGCTCCACGACGCCTACATTGACGGCAATGGCATGCACACCTGGAAGCGAAAGTGGTTTCTGTCCACGCTGGCGGCCTTCACGGTATTGGTAGGGGCTTTCATCTGCGTTGCGGGCATGTATGTCACTGTCAGGTCGATTGTGGAGGCATATCAGAGTGGTGCGGTAGCTAGTCCTTTTGCTTGCTAGTATGCTGGTCTGCAATGCGGAGCGGTAAGGTATGCTGTCCCCGGAAGAGACATGCCAGTGAAGGCCGCACGGTGGCCCGGTTTCCTTCTTGCTAATCCCGATCTGCAGATTCTAGTACTCGAACCGATGCTCTGCTGCTTCCTCGCAGTCTCAGCCCCACGCCAGCTCTCTGTTACCGTTCGTGTGCCCTTGACTACACCCGGGCCAAGTCCTACCCTCGAGCGAGGATCGTTTGCTCCTGTCATTCGACGATGCGGCCTACCCGCCCGTTCGCAAGAGAACCGTCCCCAGCCTTTCGCCATACATGGTCTTTGTGGTGCCCAGCAGCAATCGATGAAGAGAAAGAATCATATCACTACTATCGCAGGTCCGAGCTCGACGAGCTTGTGATCGAAATGGTAATGCAATGCATCACAAAGCGAGCGCAGCCTGAGCAAGCACATTACTAGGCTGCACCGTCACCGATCGTACAAATGTCTCAGAACCGTGTTGTACCAGCAAACTTAGCGTGCCAGATGAAAGGGAGCTTCCCTTTGAACAACAGCAATTGAGCGGAGAAGCATCTCGCCAACACGGGTACTCTGTCGGTGGCTTTGTAGTGGTCCTTGGGGGCCAGCAAGCAGGTATGTATGCGCCTTCGAGTCTTGGTCTTGCACTGTTTGCTGGATCCGGATGAGAGGGAGCTATATGAGTCCCAGGTAAGGTACCAGGTCTTCTCTCAACCCAAACCGCCATCAAGGTTATCACTCACTCCGATCACACCAGAGCGCCATGGCTCCGAAAACCAAAAAACAACAAACAATCAAGGTCTGTCCCCGCTGCCCAGACGACGAGGCCAACAAGTTCTACAAACACTTCAAAGAGTCTAACGGACTCGAGAAATGTGTGGAAGACAACAAGATCGGTGACGGCGGCAACACCGAAACCGAGGACGTCTGGCCAGGATTCCAGGCATACGCCACCATTACCGATCAGAACGACATCGCAGCATACGGCATGGCCATGGAGGCACTCGGCAACAGCAAGAACGACGCGGATCAAGGGCTTGCACTCGGGATCTTGAAAGCGACATTCACCGGCGTGCAGACCTACAAAGGCCATCCGTTGGTCAAGGAGCTGTTGGAGCAAGCTGCCAATGTCTGCGAATTCCCGGAGGACTTCATCAAACAGGCGGAGGCGGAAGTCAAGGCGAAGATTGCGGCGGATAAGGCAGCGGAGGAAGTGGCGGCGTCGATGGAGGAGTTGAAGGTTGGGAGTGTTGGTGGTGGGAATAGGAGTGGGGATGCTGGGGGCGCTTCCGGTGGCGGTTCCAGCAAGGCCGATGATGGCAGCGCAACAACTGGTCAAGCTGCTACAAAAGACGATGGCGCCAGCAAGACGAAACACGAGCTACATGCTAAGAGGCCAGGCTTCGGCACCAACAACGTCACCATTCTCACGAACCACTTCGAGGTAACACTCCAGCCCGGCAAGGCGCTCTACGAGTACTCGATTGAGGGTCTTCAGCAGCAGAGTCCAGCATTATCCGCGCCGAAGAAGAAGGTCCTCATCGAACGCATGATTGAGATGTCTCCGGTACTCAAAGCCCATGGACTAAATCTTGCTCACGACGATGAGCGCAAGGTAATCAGCCTGGCGCCATTGCACACTACCAATGCTCGCCCAGGCGAAGACATCGACTCGCAGGATGTGCCCGACTACAACCTTACGTCAAACGGCACCGCTGCTCGACACATTCCGCTACGCCTGGTCTACAAGCGGACCATCACATTCGATGGACTCAACGACTTCGCGAACCACAAAAATCCACAGTACCGTGAGCAAGGCGCCACCGAAGCCATGAACATCCTCGTTGCCCGAGTTGTTCGGGAGAAAGATGCCAGCGTCTTCCGCGTTGGCGACAACCGCTTTTTCACCCCGACCGACGTCAAAGACTTCGGCAGGCACGGCATCATCGCAATGCGTGGCTTCTATGGCGGCATCAGACCCGGAAATGGTCGTGTCTTGCTCAATGTCAATACCGCTGTCAGTGCCTTCTATAAGCAACAACTCGTTTCCGACTACATCAACGAGTACGCCGACTTCGCCACAAACAAAGACCGCCATAGTCATCTCAAAGGTCTACGGGTGCGCATCATGCACAACCGTGCCAAAGCTGGCGAAGCTAGCGACATAGACATTGAGAGGCGTCGAACAAAGACCATCACGGGTTTTTCCGCCAAGACTGCTGCGGAGACCATGTTCACCGATCGAGATGGCAAGGAAACATCCGTCTGGCAGCACTTCCGCACCACGTACCCGAATGATATCGCTGGTAGCTCGGGAGCCGAGTATTGCGTCAACACTCGGAGTAACATCCCTGGCCAGGAGTGCTGGTTTCTGCCAAGTCAGCTCGAGGTGTTGCCAGGCCAGATTTACAGCAAGACCCTCGACAAGCTCGACTCAACGATGACGAAAGACATGATCGACTTCGCCTGCCGAGCACCGGCTGTCAACAAGAAGGCGATCATGGAAGATGGGCTTCAAGCGCTTGGTTTGCAGGATCCTATCAGCCCACCACCAGTACTCACCAGTGCAGGTATCAGTGTGAAGACAGATATGATCAGCATACCCGCCAGAACGATCAAGCCGCCCACCGCCTTGTACAAGAAGCCAGGTGAACCCAAGACTTCCGCCTCTGTCAACCCAGACCCCAAGGCGGCTAGCTGGACGACACAGAGCAAAGGCTTTCTGAGTACCGATCGCATCATCAATGGTGGCGTCATCTTCCTTTGCCCTGTCCAGATGTCCAGCCCGAACCTCGCTGCGGAGTATATTGCGGCATTCGAGAGGTCGTATTCTCTCAACAACATCAAGAAGACTAACGTCGCCAAGTCTTTCATTACCATCGATGACTTCCGCCCAGACAAATTCTCGGAGCGGTTGAAGAAGGATGACTGTGCGAAGGCGGGTCTGTTCGTACTTGTGCTGCCCAGACAAGATGCTGTCAACCGTGACCGGCACGCCAACTTTCACATCGTCACCGACCAGATGATCGGCAAACCGTCTATCGTGATGTGCGAAGAGCGCATGCACGGGTCCATCAGCCACAACGGAGACGGCAGTAAGACCAATGCTGGCAAGCTGATACCGTACATCGCCAACAATGCTATGAAGCTGAACCTCCGCATCGGCAACAGCAATCACACGGTGCTCAACCAGTTCGACATCCTGTCTCGCAAGAACAAATGCGACACTCTCATCATCGGTGCCGATCTGATCCATCCGAAACCATCGAGTGCCGATGGTACACCTAGCATTGCCGCAGTCGTCGGTAACGTGGACAACGACTTCGCGAAATTCACCGGCTCTGTGCGTCGTCAGGAAGGTGCTGATGAGTACATCGACAACACAAACTTCAATGCGATGGTACGTGAGCGCATCAATGCGTGGAGAGCTACGCACAACAATGAGCTCCCGGCGCGCATCCTGTACTATCGCGACGGCGTTGGCGAGACACAGTACGTCGACATCCGAAAGCATGAGATTCCGGAGATCACGAAGGCATGGCAAACCGTCAACGGCCTCAAGACCAAGAAGCCGCAGGTGACTACAGTCGTGGTCACTAAACGCCACAATGTCCGATTTTTCCCTGCTGCTGATGCAGAGGAGAAAGAGCAGATCACTGGCACGGGCAACTGCATCCCAGGCACCGTGGTTGACAACTTCGTCACCTCTCCGTACCATTTCGACTTCTACCTCCAATCTCATGAGCCGCTGGTGGGTTCCGCGAAGCCAACGTACTACATCGTGCTTGAGAACGATATGAACTTGGAGGCGGAGAAGCTGCAGGATCTCACCAATGCGCTGTGCTACACCTTCCAGCATTCCACTAATGCAGTCAGCTATGTTGCACCCACCTACTACGCCGACAAGCTCTGTGAACGCGCTGCGCTGTACCTCAAGCCATACTTCGATGGTGATGCAGGCGTGAAGACGATAGATCCACAAGCACGCCAAAGTGGTCTGAACTTTGACTGGGCTCGCGGAAAGCAGGTTTCCAATCCGTGGAATGCGAAGTTGAACGACACCATGTTCTGGATGTGAGCAGCTCGCTCGCTCTGCGCTGGCAGCAAGTTGCTGCCGTCCTGTCTCTACCGGCATTCTGATGAGCGCAACGCTCTTGGCGTCCCAGGTCATGCTGGCTGCCATTCTTGTTCTGGGGCGTTCTGTAACATAGCATGGAGGAAATTTGGATTGGCGCATCGGGTAATGCTGGCTGCCATTTGCGTTGGGAGGAGATGAGAGAATTGTACAGTGGCAGGGCGTTGTTATGTTGTGCTGTATCAGTCAGGCTAGCTAGCACATAATGACCAGCTCACACTTGTATGTTGTAGCACTCACGCAGGAAGGGCATTCGTACTTTCTCGTGGTGGGATGAAACTTGCGCTTTCCATCTCAGAGCAGCGCTTGCCGATAGGACAGATGTGTCAACAAGGAGAAACGGTTACCACGAGAAGCCATCAAGTTCCTGGTAGCGCCAGCTGTCGGATCAGCTCCTGCTTCGCACCTCTCCGTCTCGACTGTGATCGCACGGCGTTACCTACCGCCCTCCGCGACAGCTTTGACATCTCTTCGATCGGAGAAGAAGCAAGCAGCAGCCATGGAGACATGTCCGCTTTCACGAGCCACCAACGGACGCCCAGCTGTTCGACCTGAGCTGCATACGCAAGAAGATTCTCATCGCTCTACCTCCTGCCCAGCTCCACACACCACCGCACCGTTCGACAGCACCAACGACGCTCATCGACCTCCAATGGCACATGGCTCTCACCCAATACTATATGGGTGACGCCACCGTCGACATCAGACTGCCAACAGACTGGCAGATCCAGACTGCTGCCGGCTGCTTCAACCAGCCCCCCACCACCGTCAAGACAACGAGCCACTGTACCGCTCACTGTTCGTACCACTGGTGACCGCGCTCCAACAAACATACGGCAAATAAGCACTCTCCAACTCCTGCTCCGACCCTCCTTCGACCTCAACGAACTTGCTGATGACATGATGATGAGCGGATATGGCTATGGGCTCTGGGATGGCGTGATGTTTTTGCTGATTTTCAATGGCTAGGTAATGTAATCTAATGATATCTTTAGCAATGTACAATCATAGCTACCTCCTACAACTGACCAACAACCCTTCCCATCAACAACGCCTCACACATCTCTCCCTTCTTCCCGTGGCACCTAGTAGAATGGCGTTGATGGATTGTGCTGTACTAGTCAGGCTAGCTAGCACACAATGACCAGATCACACTTGCATGTTGGAGCACTTACGCAGGAAGGGCTTTCCATCTCAGAGCAGCGCTTGCCGATAGGCCAGCTGTGTCGACAAGGAGAAACGCTTACTATGGAGAAGCCATCCAAACCCCTAGTAGCGCCAGCTGTCAAATGGGCTCCTGCGTCTCACTTCTTCACCAACTATGGTCACCCAGCGTTACCTACAGCCCGTCCAAGACGGCGTGGCACCTCTGTCGACCGGAGACGAAGCAACCCAGCAATCATGGACACACCTGTCAGCCCCCTCATGCGCCCCTTAGCCAACTTGTATACCGCACTCAGGCGCCTTCTCGGCTACGAGGACCACCCCAAACCCTGCTACTTCCTCGCCATCCCACCCGAGGTCCGCCTGCAAATCTACGAGTACGTCGTCAGTGAGCCCATCAGTATCGAGCTGCCACCGACAGTAAACGCGTACAATTTCGCTCGCTCCAGCGAGGCCGCCAGCAACCAGATCCTTCAGCTCAAAGCAAGCAATCAACTTTTACATCTCGGTCAGCAAATCGCCCAAGAAGCAAAGCCAGTACTAGAAACCCGTCTCATCACGGTACTATGTCCCCTCACGGCCGTAGAAGCAGCGCGCTGTCTCGTACGGCGTTTAGACTACCTACGCATCGCTCACCACGCACCTATTCGTTTCGAAGTCTACACACACCCGGATCTGCGCAACGATTTGGACCTCTGGAGGATGCGGTGGGACATGGCCAAGCAGTGGGAGCTCGCTGGCGTACAAGTCGACTATATTGATGTTCCGGCGCACATACTAGGTCCTTTGCGGCGAGAAGAGGCAGCTGTGGTGGCTTTGGAGAGGTCCCTACGGGTCCTTGAGATCGTCGGTAAAGTGAGTGAAGTCATGAGCAGCGCGCTTGGGAAGGCAGTCACTCAGGTATGGCAATCGGAGACCCTTTGGAGAGTCCTTGACAAGGTGCTGAAGAAGGTATTGCAGGCTATCATCGACGCCGCCACCGCTCCAGCTGCGACGCCGACGCCTGGTCCAACTACACCGCGCGCCACAACCCCAGCATCACTACCACGTCGAACTTATGCACCATCTCCTGAACGAGCTCAACCCACGGATCCGATCGCCAATGCACTCAGCTCGATGTTCTGGGCGCAGCCATCTCCTGAGCCAGAGGCAGAGCCGTCCAAGCCGGCATTCCGACGGGTGAACAAGCGGCCATCAGCTCCTGCCAGGCAAGCCACGACAGCATCTCCTAGCACCAATGAGTCCGAGGAGGAGGAAGAGACCGAGGAGCCGGAGGACCCATTCAGTGGCATCTCAACCGCCACTGCTCGGACGAGAAGGCGGTGATGGAACGTTAATTTGACCGCTCAGGAAGTCCAATACACAATGGCCCCGTTGGGGTTCATTCGGAACAGGGTTTTGTCCATGTATTATGATTCTTGGATGTGTTGAATGGTGCTTGCAAGAGCTCCCCGATGTACTCATGCTTCGAAATCCTTGTCACGTGGCGCTATGAGACATAGTCTCACCTGACTTACCTCGCTTGGCACTATGAGACAAAACGTCAGCGAATACCATGGACTCACCTATCTCGATCAGAAAGTCAATTGCGACTGCCTGCTGCACCACACATCAGACGTCCCGTACTCAGACTTGACCCAAGATGCTTTCCCACCATCTTCATGTCGCTCGCTCTCCAATCCACAATCTCCTGCGTTACAGCATGTCTACCGCAGACCCATCATCAGCAAAGCACGTCCATTTCGCAGACGACTACGCGCCATCCTCCCTCAGCCTACGCCTGAAGTTGGGACCTAGAAGCCGACCAACGATGGTCCTGAAGATCAGCATATACTTCGAGCATGGCAGACTGCCAAGGATCAAAGTCCGCACCCGAAAGCCACGAGAAAGACGAAAGAAAGACGCTTCAGGGACGCGCTGAGAACACAGCACACATTTGATGCGATAGCGGCCAAGACCAGCGGCCTGCCAACCAAGTAACGCCAGGACGCCAGGCTCTCATCTCACCAATCCGCTAAACGCCACCGCATCCAGAGCCAGCGTTTCAATCATCGACCCGTCACACCATCAGTCCTCGCATCCGCCCCTCCATTCGCCGCCTCCTCATCCTTGCCACCAGACAGGTAGTCCTTCGACTCCGCCTCTTCATACTCCGAGATGAGATCCATAACAACCTCCCTCGCCTCATCAAACTGGCCCAATCCATCCCTAAAAGGCTCTTCCCGCTTGTACTGCTCCAAAAACGCATTCCGCTTCCGCAGGCGATCGTACTGAAAGACTATGCGCTTGAAGAGCGTGGAGATACCCGTGTGGTTCGCTAGCATGAGTCCGGAGACGCGGGGTGGAGGGCGAGTGGTGTAGGGTGGTTGGAGGTAAGGAGATGTGCGAGTGAGGGCCACTTGGATTGATGCGGGACCCCAGGGGATGAAGTTGGCGAGGTTGCGTTCGCGGATGCGGAGGAGAGATTTGTGGACCTAAGTCTTTGTTAGCTTGCTGGGGTGGAGATTGGAAGGAGGGAGGGAAGAGGTGTGGGTACATCTGTAGGATCTGCTTCACCCATGATGATGTTTAGGATGGAGATGTAGCAACTTGTTTTCGAGGCTTTGGCGGAGACCATTTGGTTCTTGGGCTGGAGTAATCGTCTCATCACGTCCAGTACCGTTGTCTTCCGCACCGTCTTGGCCGATTCGACGTTCTCGCCCGTGAAAGGCGTGTAGCTGGTCTGCAAGAAATGGCATCTCGGCGTGGGTATCAAGCTTGCCATAATACCGACCAGGTCATTGTGCATGTAACCGGGATACCGCAAAGTCATGGTGGCGGCAGACATGACGGTGCTAACGAACTGATTTGTCTGGTCCATGGTCGGGTTATGGGTGTTCAGCGTGTCCTTTGCTATCCGTCCCAACGCGCCATTGTCGAGGACCGTCACTGCGTCGGCATTCTGAGTGAGTCGCCGCAGTGCAAGCAGCGCATTGTATGGCCCCACTACCACCTCTGACGTCTCATTGTCCGGGAAGACGGAGTAGGTCTGTATGATCTTCTTCGGGAAGCGGTCGTTCAATCGCTCCAGTAGGAAGGATCCGAGACCTGAGCCAGTCCCGCCTGCTATGGAGTGAAGCAGCATGAAGCCCTCCAAACTATCGCTCCCATCCGCCTCCCGATCAATCATATCCAACACCTCCTCCTCCACCTCCCCACCCCTCGAATACCCCGCCGCCCAATTATTCCCCGCCCCCGTCCCCTCCTTCAGAATAAAGCTGTTCTCCGGGTTGTAGATGTTCCCATAAGGTCCCGTCTGAATCGCGTTTATGACGCGGGGTTCGAGGTCGAGCAGGATGGCGCGCGGGATATAGCGGGTGTCGTCGGACTGGTAGAAGAAGACATCCTTGCGGTCGCCGCCTTCAGTCGCGTAGGGCGCGAGGTTGCCGGATTGGTCGATGCCGTGTTCTTGGCAGAGTTGTTGCCAGAATTGGGAGCCTATGCTGTTACCACATTGTCTAGACCCACGCATCAGTGATCGATCTCGAGTAAGGGTCATACATATGTGTACACTTACCCTGCGGAAAGGGTGATGATCTCGCTGCGACATGGTCAGCTATAGCTCATGGTCGCGTGCTTCCCATTATTTTGTACGCACCGCGGCATCGTTCACTCAGATGTTGTATCGTTATGATCTCGCTGCGACGAGGTTAGTCATGGTCTACTGGACTGATCATCTGTTT
Organism: Neocatenulostroma microsporum; assembly: GCA_022814695.1. Classification (NCBI taxonomy): domain Eukaryota; kingdom Fungi; phylum Ascomycota; class Dothideomycetes; order Mycosphaerellales; family Teratosphaeriaceae; genus Neocatenulostroma; species Neocatenulostroma microsporum. The sequence continues at coordinate 25,399 of JAKLLW010000419.1, forward strand.
ACTGCGCGTAAGTAATGTTTCAGTGAAGCGAAACGCGAAAGCGGTGCGGGGGCACAACGCGATCACATGTAACAAACACGAGTCAGGTACACAAGACGATTTCAGAGACGGAGGGACTTTACTCAAGTATGCGAAGCTTGATATCTTTGCAAAAACACGTAGTCTAACTAGGAACCACAGATGCCCGCCAGCGCCACGCTCCCACAAAGCCACCACCACCACCATCGCACTACCATCTAGGCCTTATCCTTCACTCTAATCAACTCCCGACTAGCAACAGGCATGAACCTCTTCTTGAAGAAGATGAGCGCCACCGTGACCCATATCCAAAACCTATACAACTCCCAGTAACTGCTCAACTTGAGCGGCAGCATAGCCTCCTTACTCTGCTCATCATACCTCTCGCAAACCCGCAGATACATCTCAGGATCATCCGTAAGCACTCCATCCAATCCCCGTCGTATACACCACTCCATCTTATCTTCACTATTGACTGTCCAGGCAAGCACTTGTCTGTGGTACTTCTCCCTGCAGTCTCGCAGGAATGACCGTCCGCCGGGAGCCACGAGGATAGGTAACAACATGTTGAAGCCTACGTTTGGTATAGCGAAGAAGTGGCGTGCGTAGGATGTGGAGAAGCCGATGTGCATGACTGGGAACTCCGGCGAGTACTTTTGCGCCAAAGGTAGGAATTTCGCGGCCCAGATCCCGAGAACTATCTTGTCCTTCCACGCTTTACCTCCCGCGGGTTTAGGTGCCGAGGCGATGGTTGAGCCGATCAGGCGCATGATGTTGTCTGCGTCGTTGTCCAGCTTGATGTCTAGAAGTAACCAGATCTCTTCCAGCCCGGGTTGAGCGAGCCACTCCAGGACGTCTTTTAGTCGCGGCATGGGCTCATGCGGCTCCTCCACCGTCCTCACATCCTTCAACTCCTCCCACGTCTTGTCTACAATCTTGTCGGGTTTGCCGAAACATCTCTTCAAGGTAGGATCGTGGCTAATAACCACCACATCATCTTTCGTAATCTGTACATCCGTCTCCAGAGCATGTGTACCGGCTTTCACCGCTCCCTTGAAAGCCGCGAGAGTGTTCTCAGGGAATTTCGCTTTGTAGCCCCGGTGGGAGATGCATTGCGGGAGTTTGCGCTTTCGCGAGTCCAAGCGGGCGGTTGTAAAGGTTGGTTGGGGGAAGATGGTGTCTTCAGGCATTGTGGTTGGGGATGCGAGCTTCTCGACACCGGGTTGGACGAGCATAGGTGGGACGGAGGGCACACGGGCGAGGAGAGGTTCGCGTTCGGGGCCTGTTGATGCCATTCTGGTGATTCTGTTGCTTAGAAATGTTGTAGTAGTGGGTCGCCGCAGTCTTGCCTGTCTCGGAAGCAGCAGACTCCGGGCTCGTGAGACAGCAATCTTCTCGGAAGGAAAGGCGGAAGGGAGTGGGACTGTGTTCGCGAAGGAGGAATGGAGTCATCTTATACCTACTGCGAAGTGGGTGCCTGACTACTGGCCGGCGCAAGTAGTCCCACCGTCGGCCTAGCCTAGGAGTAGCACTTCAGGGCAAAAGGCTGTAAGCTTCGCAAGCTTCAAGCCTCCCTCGTCACGCCATAACGCCTACCTCGTGCAAGCCACGCGGCGGAGGTAGTACCAAACTCCTGCCGCTCCTGCAAGGCCTTCTGTCAGCAGCTCATTCAGGCAAGGGTAGCGCCTTCCCTCGACGGAAGAGGATGCCTTCCTCGCGAAGAGGAAGGAAGAGGTGGGGTTCAGAAATCACTCCACCTCGTGCTTCCATCCGAAACACCCGATGGGGCAGGAGCTTTGGCCTATCAAAGAAGCTTTTGCTGGAGAACGTGGCGTTTATAGTGCAGAAGGCTAATGTTATGGTTGTATAGAAGCGTAGTTTAGCGCTGACGCACGAAGCTTTCACCTGCGCGACTTGCATGTCTGCTGCATGATGGGCGTGGTATGGCTTCGGATGGATGTGCTTCCGGGCATTGTGGGCTGGTTCACGAAGAGAATTGGGAGACGATGTGAGGGATGAGGTGGTCATTGTTTGGAACGTGATGAGACACACCGCTACTTGAACATGCATTGTGGTCTTACCTTGGGTGGCCCTCAGGCGCAGGGTAGATGCCACAGCGAAAAGCAGCACCTCGAGCTTCTTCCCATGATCACCGCTACGAGACCATTTGCTCAACACCGACTCGAGACCCTCGATCACGCTCCATTTGCAGTGAGATCGCTATCACTTGGTAGGCAAGGCGACGTCCGGCTGTGAAACACCAGCCCGCGAAATGTGGTCTTTCCACCATGGTCGCCTCAAGATCCTTAGCTCAACATACCCCCCATTATCCCGCACCTTCAGTGAGATCGGCCCCAGCCAACGTCCAAGACGACTGAGGCGGAGCGCAACCACCAGCATCGCTTCGCGTGGTTCCTCCGCCGCCACGTTATGGCAGTCACATCACGCAGGATGGTGCCTCACATCCGAATGTCGGGCAATACTGACAAGACCTCTCTCACTGGGTGATACGAAGTGGTCCAACTGTCGGCCACCTGAACAGCTTCCACCACCTCAAAGCAAGCCTTCGCACGGAAGCCCTGCTCCCCAGCATCGCTCACCAAACTGGGTACCTTCTCCCACCTTGAAGCCAAGAGCTTCCTGCAGCCTTCCTTATTTTCGCCCTCAAGCCAGGTACGCACATCCTTCTTCGGCTCCGCTTCAAAGACCAGCATCCGAGGCTGACAAGTACAGATCCGGACCTCCAAGCGGCGAATGCAGCCGGCGTGCTCTCCGGTCGAGTGCAGCCATGCAGTTGCGGTCTGTGTCGAGTTTTTTGCGTTCAAGTGGAACTCGTTGAGTTCGTAAAACATGGGCAAAGTCTCACGCCTGACTTGTTGGCTTACGGCGGTCAATGGCGGTGGGCTGAAGATTGTTCTCTCGCCAGGAGTCCATGCGGACTGTCCACTTGGTTGGTCGATCATCACCGCGAACTCGTATATCCGATTGCGAAGCTCTGCTGGAAGTTTAAGCAGTCGGCTCTCCGTGGAGTCCGCCATGATGTTGCTTAGCTGCGGTGTGTTAGCAAGAGGTTGTCAGGATGTACAAGTGTTTCTTACCAGATTGGGTTGCTGAGATGAGTGACGTTCAGGAGAGTGCAGAATGCAGAGAAAGCGAGGGGCTCAAGTGGGGGACGAAGCAAGAGAAGTTGAACTGCGGAAGGTCCCGCAGGAAGGCACGAAATGATGCAAACTCTAATTCACCCGAGACCCGATCTATCTCACTATATTCAGCATAGTGGGAGTAGCATCGCAGATGCGCGTCTCAAAAAGTCGGCCCCTCCATGCTCACAGGTCTCGGACCTCAGTCCGCTCCATCGACACTTCAGCTCGCATAGAGATAGGGCGAGGTTGCCTCTCTCCGGCCACCTGAGAGCCGCCCCCATCAACGCCCCAAACTCCTCTGCTTCACCCCACCAGCCGCGCTCAAGCAAAACGCCGCCGTCTCACTTGAAGATCCGAATGATCTCAGCGTAGTCACTCCCCGAAAGCCCTCCCGTTCCTGCAGCATCGGCTATTTGCCGCAATGTATACCACTCGTCATACATCTCCAGCTTGTACTCCACGAAGCACCAGCTGTCCTCACGGTGAATCTCACCCTTATGTTCGTAATCGACAGAGCGCCCGCGGCCGGCCTCGATGACGAACGTACACTGCTTCTCGCCGCACACCCTGAGCTCAACACGGCGGATGTGACGAGCGATCTCTTGTACGTTCTCAAAGCACGTGTCCCACTCTTCAAAGTAGGACTCGTGTACGGAGATGCTGAAGATGTTCTGCCCATAGAAGATCGGCAACGTTTCCTGCCTGATCTCGCGGCAGGTTCTTGTCAATGGCGGCTGGCGAGTCTTCGCCTTCCTTGTCTCGGGATTTGGTCCTTCCTTTGTGATAGGCGAGTTCTTGATCAGTACGAGCTCGTATATCCGGTTTCGGAGTTCTGGTGGAAGCTTGAGCAGTCGGTCCCCCGTGCGCTCCTCCATGACGGTGTTCACTCCTCCTGCGAAATGTCAACAAGAGCTCGCCAGGGTAGACGTGTGCTTCTTACCGTACGGCGAGGCTGGAATACGGATACGGGACTGCGGAAGGTCCCCCAGGAAGGCACGTGCAAATTCGAATCTGCAAGACTAATTCACAGTAGACTTTGCAAACCTTCCTATCCTCGGCTTCGCGGGACCGGCGATGTAGAGGAGCCGTCGATACAGTTGCTGCTTCCCTGCTCGAAGGTCTCGGTCACCCAATCTCACTCTTCCTCAGCGCCGCGACGCCCTCACCACTCCAAGTACTCCTCCAGCGAACACTCCTCCAGCAGCGTTACCAGAGAGGCGTAGTCCTGTGCGCGACAGCTCCCGGTCTCCACCACATCCGCAAGCCGGCTCATGGATGCCCGCGTGCCACGTATGCCTCTCCGAGTAGTTATGGAGCAACCCATGACATCAGCCTCTACCCAGTACTTGGTCTCCTCGCCCGCATCCGCATGAACGTGTATGATGACATCCGGGTGCATGAAGCACGGCTGTAGCTCGAGGCGGCGTAATAACGACGCATGACTTCCGATCATGCTGAGCCAGGTGCGGCAGGCCTCCGCCGTCAATTCGACCTCGGTGAGTCTGAAAAGGTTTTCGCCGTAGAATACTGGCAATGTCTCTTACCTGATAGCGCGGCAAGTGCGGCATAGAGTGGGCGGTACAACTTGGAGTCTGTTTGCCTCGTAGTAGAAATTCGTCTTGATGGGCGAGTCTCTGATCAGCACGAGCTCGTATATCAAGTTGCGGAGCTCTGGTGGCAGCTTGAGCAGGCGGCTCACTTGAGTCCCTTGTGATTCGGCCATGATGATGTTTCTCTTCTGCAAAATGTCAACAGGAGCTACAGGGCGGAGAGGATCTATCTAGTCTTCTTACCAACCCGCGCGAGGATGTTTTGATGTAGAAATTGTATCGATGATGCGGATCGCAGCTGATAGATGATGAAGTGGAACCTTAAGTGAAGATTTGCGGAAGCCACGGCAAGTCCCGCAGGAAGGCACGAACGAATAACCACGTTGAGGCTACTTCAGAGGCAGGCACAAGCACAGGCACAGACACAGGCACCATCGCATCGCTTCCGAAAACATACAGGGACCGAGAGCAGGCTAGCTAACGAATTCGCCCAAAAATCCTTCTCTTGGAACCGACGGTACTCCTCCATGGTAAGCTCCACTGTCATCACTTTCAAGCTCCCCCCATGCTCACCTCCCAGGTTCCGGTTTGATAGAATCCCTAAACTACAGCATAACAGCACCTCGTCCGTTGTGCTTCCTACTTTCCACCGGCACACCCGTCCATGGATTGACGAGCACAACATCCGGGTGCGACGCCTCCGTCCCTTCGATGTGAACGCTTTCGACATGGCGAAGGAGCCATCCAGCCATCCCGTGCCATTCCGGGCAGTACTGGCAGTACTTCTCGCAGCCGGTAATGCAAAGGTTGCCACTCTCCGGCCACTTCAACACGTTGAGCAGAGTGAGATACTCGTCTCCACTGAAGCCTCGGGTACCTGCAGCTCCCACCATGCGTCTTGCGACCTCGAGGCCTCCTTTGGAAGCAAAATGCTTCTCCAGCTGACACCTCCCACGACTGCCAGAGAACGACCACGTCGCTGGCTTCCCTGGAGCCGCTTCAATGACGAGGTGGACGGAGTGGAAGTTGCACAGGTCGAGCTCGAAGCGCCGGATGCAGTTCGCATGTACTCCCAGATCTCCGATCCACTTCATGAATTCATTTGTCAGATCTCCTAGCTTCAGACTTATGGTCCCTAGACCGCATGGCTCTAAGAGGCCGGCTGTCTCATATCGGATGGTCTTGCAAGTGCTGTTCAAAGCGTCGCGGCATCCGGAGTTGGACCGTTCGATGGGCATGATAAGGTCGGGGTCTGCGATTGTCCGTTTGGCCAGCACCAGCTCGTAGACGTGATTGCGCAGCTCTGCCGGGAGGGCGAACAGCCGATTCTGTTGTGGCTTAGCCATGACGGTGGATCTCGGAAGCCTCTCGAAGACTTCGAAGTGTGTCTGAGTGCTTCAGCTTGATCGTTGACGGGTCGCAGCAAAAGGGATTGCGGGAAGGTGCAGTCGGTAGTGGGGAGTGCGGGACTTAGAGATACGTCGGCCACTATGAAATAAGCAATGCAGAAATGGCCGCGGGTGTTCTTGACTACGTGTGTTTTCAGGGGAATGGTGAACTACATTCCGAAATGTACGTCCGTGACTGATGAAGGAAGTGGTGCGAGAACAATGCATTGTCCTCCTTCCAATGCATCAAGCCCCACATGACTCCGCAACGCACATTCACAAACGCAGCGACGATAGCTGTACTGGGCAGCTGTTAGAAGCCTCTGGAAAACTTTGGCGGGTGCTTGAGTGCTTCAACTCTCTCGTTGATGGGTTGCAGCAAACGAGGTTGCCGTGAGATGCAGTCAGTATTTCGATGTGCGGAGCTTGGAGATAGGTCGGGCACTGAAACATGAGTATGATAGAAATGGCGGCGGGTGTTCTTGGCTTCATGTGTTGTCGGGGCTTGGGTGAATTGCATTGCGAAACTTTCGACCGTGATAGACAGCGGGATTGTTGGTGGATGAAACAATACATTGTACTTGATTCCATTCACCAAGTCCCGCCTGCTCGGCAACTTACAGCGATGCAAGTAGACAGGTTTAACGAATCCTCTTCCTTCTGCAAAGTCTGCCTTTCGCTGTCACAGCTGGACCGTCATATCCGCAAAGAGCCTGCAGTTTCCGAGTCCTAACGTACATGCTGCGACTGCTCGATCAGCTTCATGAGCACATCACCGTCCAGCCCAGTCATCTTTCTCTCAGCCAGAACGTCATCGAGCACCTTGGCGACTCTGCAGAACGTGGATGAGTTCACTGTGCAGATGAGTGTTGGCTTCTCGTTGTGTGGATCATAGCCTTCCTTCTGGACGTCCATGCTCAATCCATAGCTATTGAGGCCTTTGCTGAGGTCGAGGCAGTATGCGTTCTCGTGCTTGCACGTCCCGAACTGGACGTGTTTCATCAGGCCGACGTACGGCGCGGTAAGCCCGAGAGTCGAGCCGCGGCTCCTCTTGAAGAGCTCGTCGTGTATCCCGCGGTGGTAGAGGAAGGTGTTCATGCCGTAGAACATCGGGACGGTCTCGGATCTGATTTGGCGGCAGGTGCGTGCGAGCGAGGGCTGTCCGCCGCTCTGCGATCCGCGCTCCATCGAGACCCTTATTGGGTGTTGAGTGACGACCACAAGCTCGTAGATCCGGTTGCGAAGTTCTGCGACGATGGCAAGCAGGTGGCATTGCGTGGCTTCTGTCGCTTCCGATGAGTCTTGTGTGTTGATATCGGTGGGTGTCGTGAGCGAGGTCTCTTCGATCGCGCTTGCCACCATCGCAACCTGTGTCGAGAGTTGGCATCGCGACAAAGCAAGAGTGCAAGCAGACTTACACGATCAGTGTCGTTGTCCATATCGTCCGCCATCTTTGCTGAATGATAGTCTCGCGCTCGTTAACGACAGTGTCCAGTTCTGACTTTCGACGAAGCAGGCTGCAGCTTCCAGAGATGTGGACCGAGGAGGGTCCACTGCGACAACGGCGGCCGCGAGTTAAACATGCCTGCCAAAGTTGCGAGGTTGCCGGAAGTCTACAGCATCGGCATAAGAAGACAGAAGATCGATTGAGGGAGCATCATAGGGTCTTCATACGGCATGGCTGACACGAGCAACCTGCATCAAGCCAGTTTACCGCCACTTGCAATCCACTTCTTCACCCTCCGCTTGAGGTCGCCCCGGCTACGCTGCATGTAGTTGATCTTCATATCCCTTTCCATCGCCGCATAGTCATCGCCATGCTTCCTCACCAGGTCCTCAACGAACACCCGCTCGTTCTCGCTCTGCTTCGCCTTGTGGGTGACTTTCGGCTTGCTCGCCTCCTCCTCCAGTCTCCTCACCACCTCCGTTTGTGCGCCGCCGTCTGCCACATACGGTGCAGACTTGCTCGCATGCTGGTTGAACATCTCCGCAGCATCCTCATCCTCGCTGTCCAGCTCGTTCAAAGGATCATTCAGCGGATTCGCCTTAGGCTGACTGGGCTCAATGATCCTCAAGATCTTTCCCGTCTTTGGATCCCGTTCAATCTTCGCCTCCGTCACATCGAGCTTCTCCGGCCTCCTCGCATGCGCAATAGCCAGCGCATCATCCTTCTTCGTCCTGCCTTCACCCTCCTGCTCTGCCTCCTCCCGCGCCCTCAGCACATCCTCTGCCTTCTTCTCAATCCCACCGGTATGCTTATTCAACTTCGAAGTCAGGCCCAGTCGCTTGTAGTTCTGCTCGAGCGTCTGCGTGTTGTCCCAATTCGCTGCAATGATTGGGTGCTTGAGAAGGTTCTTCTTCGACTTCGGCTTTTGTCGCACTCTCTGGATGCCGGAGCGGTTCTTCCTCTTCTGCAGTTCGCGACCCATCTTGTAGCAGGTAGTTGACAGATACTGTTGGGATGAGATGTGCAAGAAGATGCAGACTTCAATGTTCAGAGGCCCGAAATTTGCTGCCGAAGATGGACCGAAGATGTTTCCTCGTATGATTCGCTCGGCAGGTCCGCGCGCTAACCTTTGGCTCAGAAGCACACACTTTCTGTGTGGTCTTTCACGTCATCTGGTTAGCTGAGATTGTCGGCACGCTAACATTGGGCGCCAAGAGCACGCAACTTCTGTCTACTCGTAACTCCGGCACATACTTTCCTACCGTACTGTCACGGTCACCCTCACGAGGTTACACGATCTGCTACCTTACTCGCAGCGTGTGATAGAGGCAGATGTTGTCAGCTTGATGGGAATACGGACGCTGCGCTGTGCACCGCACGACAACGCAGCGCTCTGAGAGCCCACAAGGCTGGAGCATGGAACTCTGACAAGAGGCGATCCTACATCGCCCATCGTTCTTTCACCTTCACCCACAACTTGGCAGAGACATTGTTCTTCGTTCAAGGTCTACGGCTCTACTGGCTATCACTTCCTCCAATGGCGCTCTCTTGCATCTTCGTATGCCTCTCATGGTGCGTTGGAGAAGCGTGGGCTGCTCTCCCTTTTGGATCCGTCAAGGACGCAAGCCTTCAGCGGACTACGACACAGATCTCATTTGACCCTCTCGCGCTTCTCGCCATCCTTCACAACCCACGGGCGGCTGCCAGCGCCGCGAAGCTGTATGTCCAGAATGA
>JAKLLW010000420.1:0-34670 GCA_022814695.1 Neocatenulostroma microsporum
GTCAGAGGACCGGAGATCAGACTGATAACCCAGCTCGGCCAGTTTTCCAACCATCCCAGCCAACTGTATTGGCTCCTGAGAGATTCCAGTTGACTTAAAATGCCGAGAACAAAAGCTGGTATAGCCCAGAGTAACAGGATGCCGAGAAAGAGAACAAAAGCGATGCAGATCCGAATAGCCCGCACAAGAGAGGTGAGGCCCATGTTAGGCCAAAGAATCTCATGCGGTGCCACGTGCAGGTATCGCGGGTCCATGCGACCGGGCGCATGATGTGTCGTCAATGCGCAAGCCATGTTCGCCGCCATCTGACGATCGAACTGAATGAAAGCAGAATTCTGCCTTGGGAACTTCACCTCGCTGTCGAGCTCGAGAAGCAGGTCTTCAATCTCGACAGTGAGACGAGCGATCTCCGCCCGAAGCCAGGCGACCTTAGACACGCGGTCGTGCTTGCGCTGCCAAAACTTGAGTGATGAGACAGGCTGGTATTGGCCGTCCTTATCCTTCGCAATGTTGATGTGCGCCAGCTGAGTTTCGGAGAGGTACTTGCGCCATATCTGGGAGTTCTGCGTGTTGTCTGCCTCAAAAGCATCTCGGATGAGGTCGGAGGGGCGCTGCACCTGGTATGCCGCTTGCTCGTCGCCAGTCCCGACAACCTCCTTGGACATTTCCTCGGAGTGCTCTGTATTAGCCACGAACTTGCCGTCCTTCCGAAGCTTCTTGTGTACCAAGCGCAACAATCGTAACTCTTCCTTCTCGAGCCCATGGCACAGCTTCCTGCGGCGACTTACAAGGCCTCGTAAATGCGAATAGTCGCGATTCACCCATACGTGTAGCTTGCTCCGATCGTCGTTGTCGACGAACACATCGAACAGTGCTTTAAGCGCTCCAGCGCTACGGTATTCAGCCGGAATGTTGGTGACCAGAATAGTCTTCGCAGAAGCCTTCAGTCTTTGCTCTGGGGAGGTAAGGTACTCCTGTCGGACCGCGATGAAGTGCATCTTCTCACGATAGATGCGATAGAGAGTCCAAGCAATCAGCACCAAGGCGCAGACCAGATGCGCCCAGTATCGGTCCGTCTTGGTCGGCGCCACATTCGTGAAGGCTAGTCTATCGAGTCCAGTGATGTTGTAGTTCTGTATGTGCCCGTCCACGTTGAAATCATTGTTATCTTTTCCGCCGTGGTAGTTGACCGGGAGCAATGTAACCACGCAGAGGAGCATGAGCGGAAGGAATATGACAATCATAGCCCGCAGGAAGCGAATAGCGAAGTAGCCATCCAATCCACATTTGAGCTTGAGCTCTTCGCTCTTAATGGTAAGGATGCGCCGAATCCACTTGAGCGGACTAACTGGTATCGCCTCGACTCGCAATCGCTCCGGGACGAGGTATGTCTTGGGCTGGTACATTCGCCGGCCGAGATTGGAGCTTTTCAGCAAGAAGAAGCCAGAGATCTGAAAGGCGAACAGAGCAAAGCCAGTAGCTAAATTCAGAAAGAATGCCTTGGTCGCGATACCGCCAGATGTCTGCGCGGCGCCAGCATTGCCCAGGAGGATATCCGGAATGCCAGTCACCGTGGTGGAGGAGGAAGTGGTAGTGGCGTCCATCGCCACAGTGGATGGTGGTCCTATCGTGTGATGGAAGGCTGCATCTGCACTTTAATGCGATTGCTGAGGAGCGGTCCTGCGCTGGTGAATGTCGAGCATGCGATATGCATGCGTTATGGAGGATGAAGATCTGGAGATCTAGAACAGAATCCTGGAACAACGCGCAGGTGCGACCGTGCATGGAATCAGGGGCGGCTCGGCGAATCTGCCGCCACATCGCCCCTCACTCAACTTACCGAATATCTGCCGGCACAGTCGCACTTTCCGTCCAAGCCTTTTCCTTCCTTCCTAGTTTCTATACCGTTACATAGGTCCCAACTTCCAGATTCGAAATCAGTTCTACACCGCGCTCGCGCGGTCGCCCTGCAGCCGGCCGGACGCGAGGAATAACGAAGAATAACGAAACCACAGCACTTGTAGAGCAAGCGCGCTGCGTACAGGCGATGTACGCGTCACGACAGACGAATCTGCTGGGCTCGGTCGCCACTTACATGGACATTGGCGCTCACAATCCCCGGACCTGGGCTACTTCTCAAGGCTCTGTATAGACCTTAAGCCGCCTGGAAAGGCTTCAGAATCTCACGGCGGCTGGTCAGCATCTCCAAACTGTATCAGGAACTTGGAGCCACTGCATGGTTGTTATGACCCATCGCAAGACACTTCTTCACTGGCGGTAGGACATCAGGCGACAGATTCCTATCGTCACTAACCCTCGATGGCGAGGTCCTTGAACAGCCACGGGACGTTCGCGATACATTGCCATTCATGATCTCGAGCTACTACTTCTCTGAACAAGGCAAAGGACCATCTAACAACATCCAGTCCATACCCGCTCCGAATTGTTCCGTGCCACCAGAGGATTTAGGCGACAAGCCTGAGCTGGTCGGTTGCCCATAGTAGTTCTATTATCTTCGAGAGTTTCCCGCCACCTATGAGCCAGGTCACTATCCTCCCGGACTGCCGGGCGTCAATCTGCCAGAACTTCACCCAGTATACGACGATCCAGTTGCATATCCACTTGGGGGACGTTAGTGCTTTCTTTCGTTCAGCCTCAAGTCGAGCGCAGCTACGCCGGTCTCTACGAGAGCTCGCTCGTACCACTCGGACCCTGCCGCATCCCTCTTCGTTTGTTTTCTTCCACTGAGCAGACTCTCCCAAGACGCTTCCTCGTAGCTGATGAAGGTGCCTGCATCTTCTACACGAATCGGTCGCCCATATGTTCCTACTTCAAAGTCAGGCAGCTCATGGCGGACCACTTCCTCGTCGACCTCGCGACAAACTCTTAAACTGCCTTGCTGTTTGAGAAGTTCGTCCAGCACGACGAAGCGACTTCTGCTGATAAACCACCGGAGTCGTGGATGATCAGACTCGAGGTAAAGGTAACACTCATGGATGTCCTTGCCGATGAACTGTGAGCACCAATCTTCGGCGACTGGAGGCACAGTCCCAGCAGGACCGTGCCAGGGTGTTGGGGAGCAATCCGGATCCGCGAGCCAAAGGTACGGCTCATTGTACGCTTGCTCGGCATTCGCTAATAGAATTTGTTGACAATTTGTAGAGTTTGTTATGCATCTGGCGGCTTTGGCGAGAACAGTTGGACTTACGGCTGTAGCTGTGTCTTACACATGCTGCTCGGACAACAAAAGATGGTATGGAGCACTCTGGCCGCGTCACCTAAGTACTTTCGTGTTCACGGCGCGAGATGGGTCTGTGGAAACAATCAAGGGCGACAAGAAACTCGCGTTACTTCCTATTGGGAGTAGTAGGTATCCCCTGTGCCTTATCACAATGTCCATGCTAATACGTCTCCGGCAGCGGTCTACGAAGATGCTCGCACAACGTTCTCATATATGGTAGTAACGCCACTACAGGCCACGACCATTGCAGCCAACACCCCGAGTCATTCGAACAGTACCACCACCGCGGTGGACTCCACATACACGTCTACATACGAACCATTATCTGGTGACGACTCCTCAAGTGGGCTGTCAACGGCCGCGATGATAGGGACCATTGTGGGGACCATTGTTGCCGTGATTGGCCTTGGCGTATCTTGCTGTATGTGCTACGGAGGGAGCGGTAGCCCGCGGAGATGGTACAACGAGCGGACATGGAACAGCTACGAAGGTTATGGGGCGAGGAGGGAATAGCCACCCCAATGTGAACCCTCGGTGTCTGGCCACCTCGGGTTGGGCCCAACAGCGTCAGATTCGAAACTCTTAGATATCGCGCATATTTTGGAAGCTGATGGTCAACCCCCACCAGTAGTCTGGCAAACGGTACAGTAGCACAACGCCGCCTTAACTTTCGAAAGATCGCGGCAATGGCAACTGCAACGTCCTATTCCTCCGAGCCTTGCAAACTCTGCTTCGCTTTGCCAAATCCCAGCAGCCTCGCGACCGCCTCTCTGTGCACCTCCCTTCCCACCAACCAACCCATACCGACGATAGAATCCTCCCGTGTCCTTTTACTGATCTCCAAGTCCGGCATGGCCAGCCAATGCAGATGCGGACACCCCGCATACAGCTCTATCTTGGTCTCTACGCCCGCCTCCCGCAGCATCTTGTCGTAAATTAGCAGACCATTCCGATACGGATCCATCGCCGTCACTTGTCCGTACGTCCGCGGCTGCTGGGATATATCGGTCGAGCTATTGACCGCATACCGCAACTCCGACGCCGGATTCCACTGGCTCCAACGTGCGAGAGCTTCCAGACCGTCTCGATTGAAAATAGGAGAGTTCACGCTCTGCGCGCGCGCGAGGAAGCGCGGCCTGTGTTCCTCCGGGACGCACGTGTCGTCCATTAAACTCGGCGCGGCGAGCCATTGGCCAGTCAGTGGATGTGCCAGAGGTTCGATCTGGAATTTGCGAGAGAGGGCCGGGGCCATGCCACCACCGACACTTGCGCCGCCGAGTATGAAGCCTGCTAATGGATTCGCGTGCAGCACGTCTTCGAACGCATGTGAAGCGATCCACTTACAGCTTTCCCAGACATCCAGCTGTGGAGTTGGGAATGTGTGCTCTGGCGCAAGACGGTACTCGACGCTGACCGCGGTGGCGCCAAACATCTGGACCAGTGCCCTCGCTTCAGGCGTCATCTGATCGACGCTGCCAAGAACGAAGCCTCCTGCATGGATGAGGATGATCAGAGGGCCAGGCGTGGCAGTCGAAGGTTTGTGCACTTTCAGTGTGCTCTTGTGACCGTCCCGTAAAGGAATGGTAAGATAGGTCTCCGGGACTTCGGGCGGGCAAGGGCCTAGCTTGGAGAGGTAATTCGCCTCCATCTTGGACAGGGCGACTTTCATTGCTTTAGAGTCGCTACTGTTCGGAGGTGAAATAGGATGGGCTTGCAGGAAGGCGGCAACCTCGTCGTCCATCTTAGCTGAAGCGGCCAGGTCGTCGTGGTTGAGCAGCATGGTGCTGGTGAATGGTGGCGGATCAACAATGCTATAGCGAAGTGAGGCTTAGTGTCACGAGAGCGGAAGTCGACAGCCTTTGTTGGTTGAGTACCGTAAGAAGGGACTGAGAAGAAAGACTTATACGTACTACTCATTTAACATACCATCGGAGGGACGGACTAGTCAGACTGGCTGATTGCCCGCGGACGTACGAGCCCTATGTCGCGAAGCAGTCGTTACGAAAGAGCTCGAGACTGTCGCATCCTTTGACGAAGTGTCATTGGGCGAAAGCATAAGGGAGTGACTGAGCGGCCAGTGCATCGGTGTACGGCCGCAGGCGGTCGTAGTGAGCGTGCTGGAGCCCTAGGCTGAATCGCAACTGTCACGAATCGCTTGCCGATTACAGTAGTAGGTGAAGTTCATCCGATAGCTGTCGTTCCCACATTTCCAGCTGATCCAGCGACGCAGAACCTGAGAAATCAGGTAGAGGTAGCCACCTCATTGGAGGGGCTAACTAGGTCTATGGGGTCTGTCGGACACATCATCAAATCCTCCCATCATAATGCCATAAGGTGAGAAGCAGGTCGAAGAGGACGGGAGGGACGACAGCGGCGGTGTACGAACTTTTTCCACGCACCACGACTGGGGCAGACAAGTAAGGTATACTCGCAGTATGGATCGCCTCGTCCTCGAATTGACCATACTCCAGAAAGACCGTATAGTCTATGCGGCCTCGATCTATTGATCGATTCACTGGATTGATTCAAAGCCGGTGGTCTGACAATATCCACGGCATTCCGGTGTTAACAGACGGTCACTTTCTCGATCCTGTCGAAGCCTCGCAAGGACGAACAGCTCGCCTGCACGAGTCGCACTAGACGTAAGACATGTGTCTGAGTTCAAATACGTTGCCGAAGCAACTATCGGTGGTCCTATCCTGGCTTGCCTGGGTCGCGCTTGCCTCAGATTCTTCTTCCGAAGTCTAGGGAAATAACGACATACTCGAAACAGAAAGAACGACGCACTCAATTTGCGGTGTGCTTTGCGCACACTGAAGCGGTTCGTGATTGAACAATACGAGATCCTGACAGGCTTACAGCCAGGTCGCAATGTCTGTGGCTTGCGCTGGTGGCTGCATAGCGGGGAACGGAGCGGCACGATGGCGGCGGCAATGTGCTGACTAACATCTGGCTTGGCGGTAAGCGCGGCCTCTCATAGTCACAAATTATGAGCGAGGAACAACAAATCGTACGAAAAGGCGGAGGACGGCCACATCCGCCTGCAGCTAGCAGCGCAATGCTTACCAGGATCGAACATCTGCTGACAGAGCGAAAGCATGCATTCGGCTCACAAATGGTCAAGAGTTGCTCGTTGGCAGTTGACGTTCACTCCCGGTTTTATACTCATACCTCTAGGTCTTTTACACCATGACTCCTCAAGACCTCGTCTTTCCCGGCTATCAAGGCCACTGCGTCAAAGTCTCCATCATCAATGGCGCGAGATCCCATATGCCGGCGGCAATGCTGGTGGAGCCAGCCGGAGACGACATCAAATACTTGGATATGGCTTGCTACAGCTTCCTTGTTGAGTCCACCCACAAGCGCCAAAAGCTACTGTTCGATCTTTCTTTCATGAAGGATCTGGACCATCGCATGCCCCCGGCGTTGAAGGCCATGTTCTCTGGCGCAGAAGACGTTGGTGGAATCGATGAGGTTCACGACGTCCCCGACACGCTTCTCCAACACGGTACGCCGCTGTCGAACATCAATGCCATCATCTGGTCACACTCCCACATCGATCACGTTGGCGACCCATCAGTCTTCCCGCCCAGCACAGAGCTCATCGTAGGTCCAGGCTTCAAAGCGGCCCATCTGCCCGGATATCCTACCAATCCCAACGGCCTTGTCCTCCAAAGCGCATTCGACAACCGCAACGTCCGAGAAATGGACTTCATTTCCAGCACCATCAGCATCGGAGGTTTCCGCGCCATTGACTTGTTCGAAGATGCTTCCTTCTTCCTGCTCGAAACCCCAGGCCATACCGCGCATCACCTCTCTGCTCTTTGCCGCACGACGGAAGATAGCTGGATCCTTTTGGGCGGCGATCCGTGCCATAGCGTCGCTCAGCTTCGCCCAAGCCAATATCGCCCGCTTCCGAGTGTCTTTCAAGGACGGGTCAGTGCAAAGGAAGCTCGTCCACAAGCATGCAGCTGTACCATCGATTCCATGCTACACAGGTCGGGAAATAGCTCGTTCTACGATCTCGCGCCCGGTATGCACGACTTATTTGAAGACGCGAAGAGCACGTTGGAGAAATTGAAGGCCTTCGATGGAAGTGATAATGTGTTGATCGCCATAGCGCATGACCCGACGTTGCTGGACGTGTTGGATTTCTATCCGGGCCTGTTAAATGAGTGGAAAGCAAAGAATTGGGCTGAGAAGTGCCGGTGGCGTTTCCTGCAGAATTTCGAGCAGGCCGCGAAGTTGCCGAGTCCATGAACAGCCTTCCCGTTTGATTGTAGTACGAGCGATTGACGGCTAGGGCTCAAGGGTTTTTGGGTACCGCTGAAGACCGGAACAGCTTGCTGGCTTGTATCAAAGATCAGCATTCTTCTGAAGACTGATTGTCACAATGCGTCAGATGTAGTTCTGTGTTACTCGCGATCCAAACGCACTCGAAGCGAAGCTACAAGATCTTGTACACTTTCGAGAAGCACCACAGGTACAGGAGCTTCATGCACGCCTCACACCAGAACCACGGCCAGCGAGCATCGCAGCACACACAAAAGCCCAGCCTTGCTCTTGGGACCCGATGCCATCAAAGTCGCGAACCTCCGGGAAGCCTCAAGCTCACCCGGGGCTATGGACTATCCGCCAGCCGTCGCATGCCGATGACATTTGGGCACCCAGATAGACTTGGCTGCATCTGTGCGTACACTAGGCATCACGGAGTTAGTCCTGGGTTGTTCGACTCCCGCCTGATTGCTATCTGTAGCATTGACTCTGTTACTTTATGCAGGTCTAGACGGCGCAGCCTTGCACATATGTACCCCGCAAATTTGGTGGAGGCACAGCAAGCTTACAGTATTATTAGGCAGCCTTGCATGCAGCACTGGAGCTTGGAGATCGCCCCCCTAGCAAGGGCGAAGAAAGGATGCATTCACCGGTATCTCTCCTTGCAAAACTCTAATGCTTCTGCAAAACCCCCTCGAACGATGAGACGTCTTCAGGATACCCGAGCAAAGTTCCCTGGAGCCTGGTGACCCCAAAATGCACGCTGTGTGGGCGTTCCAAGATCGGGCAAGGCTGAGGATTCGTCGCCTCCGGATTGTGCAGGTGCATTAGGACGGCTTCTAATGCGGTCGCACCTTGTTAGCGACGTGCAATACATCTTTTCCGAGTTCCGCGATGTGTTTGCTCAGCCGCAATCTGCCTTTCTTGGGAAAATCTTTGCCCTTAGTCGCAGCAGGAGACTTTCCACTACTGCAAGCCGCCATTGAGAACCATCGTGGTCGATAATAGCAGAACATGAGGCTGAGTGCTGCTTCGAGGATATAAGCCCTCCACAAGGTATGCTCGATATGCTCATAGGTCCCACATCCTGCCTTATCATCTCCAGCACTAGCTCTCGTTCTTTCGATATCGCAATGCATTTCGCGCCGTGCAGCATGTCTTTCTGCCTCACGAACTGCCTTATCTGGTCAATGGCGAGCTTGAGTCTTGCCGCTGCCAGCAGTCTGCTGGACCCAGCCGTCCGAGTCCGCACTCCATCTGGATTCTCGGATGAGGATATAGTTCAAGCTATCAAGCGACAATTCGACGTCGCGGCCATCAGCAAGAGAGATGAAGACTTCAGGGTCAACACCACACTTGACAAAAGCTGGGCCAAGGCCACGTTGTTACAGCTGTGAGTGCGCACCCACCTTCCTTTAAGTTCGTTTCGTCAGTCGGCAAACTGACAGTGCCCGTCTAGTAATGGAAATCCTACATTCAGCAAATCTGATGTCTCGGTTTCCGCAGATGCAATGATCGAGGTCGTATGTACCACGTGCTACATCAAAGGCTTCGCAAGTGCAGAGCTCTCGATCTCGGGCGGCATCAACGCAACGGCAGGAGCTATTGCTCGGATTGGCGAAAGCATTATAGACGACTTTGACAACCTGACTTCCGACGTCAAGACTTACGTGGAGAACTACATCTCCAATGCGACCGATGTCGTCGAAGAACTATTTGAGGGTGAGATCGACCTCGAACAGGCCAAGGTAGATCTAGAGCTGCCACCGTTCCCTGTCCCTGGCCTTTCGATGAATGTTCCAGCAATGAATGGAACGACCTTGCACTTTGCATTCGACGGTCTGGAGCTGTACATGCTCATCGACACCATTCTAGCTGTCGATGCAACATACACACTAAACCTCTACACATCTGAGGGATTGGGCGGTCTTGACCTTAGCCCGGCTTATCTCAACATCGGAGTCACTTTCAGCATTGACCTTATACTGGATGTGAACGGCAGGATTGATATCAGCAGCGGTTTCCACCTTGGCATCGACCACCTTGCTCTGGACATAGCGCTCTTCGGCGACGATGTATCGGGCATCTCACAGTAAGTCTCTCGTCGCGACCGTCATTATACCATCTCAGCCGAAGCTGACCGCGAGGCACTTTAGCAATGGGAGCCAATTCGAGTTCCTGCCTGTCACCATCGAAAGCGCAGGTGTCGTTTTCACAGCAACGCTCCGCATTGGCATCCACGCCGGCATCGATCTAGGCATCCCCAAAGACGTATGGGTGGATGCCTGGCATTTCCCTTCCATCGGCGGAGGAGTGGACGTGGGGATATTTGCCAATGTGGCAGAGTTCGTCACCAACGTGACGGCGCAGCCGAAGAATGAGACCTGCGAGGTTGCAGTGGCGCAGTACTATCAGCTAGCAATCGGTGCTACTGCTGGCGCCACTGTGACCTATGACACCCACACTTGGGGCCCTGTACCAGCCACGACGGTGCCCATCTTCTACACTGAAATGGATGCAGGATGCGCTATCAAGAGTGCCCCGACGATAACACCAGCGCCCAACGCAACGATTAGCGCCGTCCCAAGAAAGCGGCAGGACATGGTGACCACGACCATCACCACGAAGGCTACCTACACTGGTGTGAGCTGCATATCGCGAGGCCTTGTTAACTGCCCAGCCTCACTCATGAACACGACCAAGTCCACAGCAACCTTGACGACTATCACCGCTGTGCCACTAGGTACGGATGACGATCAGATAGCATGGCCGGCGTCAGTCCAGAACACCTCGGTCACGACAGTGCCCTTTGGAAATAAGGCCGTGAGCTTCTCGGCCAGCACTGGTAGTCCAGTGTCTTACGTGCCACCTCCACCTCCTACCGCGACTCCGACTGGTAAGACCAATATCACAGGCATACTCGACGGCAAAGTCGACGGTGTACCCAACAAGTTCATCATTGGCATGAGTGTCGGCCTTGGTGTTCCTCTCATACTTGCTCTGGTAGCTATTCTGATGTGTGTCCGAATTCTTGATTCTATTCAGGGATCTGCCGCTAATTCTCATCCCACAGACTTCTGCAGAAGAGACGCAAAGGTTACAAGGCCGTGCCCAGCAGAGGCGACACGCCTATGATGGCCGCAGAGCCTTTCGGTCAAGGGTATGATTCGCCTTCGGTGATGAAACCAAACAAAGCTGCGGGCTTCAATGTGGTAGAAGTAAGGTATCGGGATAACGGAGAGTAGCTTGGTCTCTCAAGGACAATTGCACTTCTTTTTGTTGCATACGAAACATTGCCCATCCAAAGTATCAAACGGCTCTCACTGGACTCCGTACCCTTTGTCTCGCGGCCATCACACCTCGTGAGACAGGCGGAATTCATACCAATGGCTCCCGGCAGTCGGACTCAAGAATCTTGCCACCGGACTGTACAGGAGCTTTTTGAGCACCACATGCGCCGAGATCGCCGAGTGGAGACTGCGGATCTGCCCTTTGACACCTTTGAATGTCCCTGGTCAACGAGGGCGAATGGATGATACTGCAGATGATCGTATCTTCATGACGCCTATATCGCCCAGTGAATCAGATCCCTCTCAACCACCATTGAAATGGGATCACACAGCCGACTATGCACAGGCCGGATCCCCGCTACACCGAGCCTACCGTACCAGCGGCGTCATGTCCGGCTGCACACAAGTAGCATGGAACTTCACACTGACCTCCATACTCATTCTCACCTCTTGCGGTCTGAATTCCAACTCGCCGCCTTCACTCTTCTCCGCAAAGCCGCTCTGCTGCGGCTGCATCTGCATGCCACCGTGACCAGGAGCGCACTGCATCTGCGGATAGCTCGTCGGCACTCCCGCCCTAGCTGACCCGAAGACCATACGTCCTGGCGTATGGTTGAGTGCACCTTCATTTAGCTCGACCGGACGGACGTTGGTGCATCTCAGGACATCGCAGTAGTCTTGCGCGCGCTGGAGGGCGTCTTGAGCTGCTAGTTTGCGCATCTCGCTGCGATGAGCTTTCTCCGTGGGTGCGGTCAAGATCCAAGATATGCTCTGCACTTCTACGTGCTGAAGGGATGAGAGGCGAGTTCCGAAGGCACCTGAATGAAAGTCAGCGAGGGGAGTGTTATCGCCAATACCGTGAGCGTGCTGTGGTAGACTGGTGGGCCATACGACTGTTGGACGAACGCCTGCTGGTTTGAAGATGCAGCTCGAAAGGGACACTTGCTGTATATCGGTTGTAACGTACCTAGTGCTTTGAACTCCTTGAATCTGATATCGAACTTTAGCGTCGCAGTATACTCTCTCGGTTTCGGCGGCTGCTTCCCGGTGATATCGCTTGACCACGGGACATGGCTGGTGGAAGTCATGTTGGTCTTGGACCAGTGAGCTAGTGGCGCGATTGCCTGTGGACATTGTTAGCAACAGTCTTCACCAGGACCACACGGAACGGGCTGTGAGTTTCTTACCTTAGCTTCAACGCTCTCATCCTTGGGACTGAGATCACGCAACAGACTCTCCACATGCTTGGCCGTCGTAATCAATTCATCAGATACAGCCGCTTTATTGATACCGGTGGAGGACACCAGTACATTGATCAATGCTCGCTCGGCTGAGAATGGTATCTCCGCTTTGCCTGTGGCGTTGATAACGAAGGTCTGTTTATATGTTGAGCTGCCGAAGAGGCTGCAGCCGCCAGTATTCGATGCTTCACCGAAGAGGCCGCCAGTATTTGGTGCTCCCGTAGTTGAGTTTGGGTTGCCAAAGAGGTTACCAGAAGCTTTTCCACCAGCGTTTGTGTTCGAGTTTTCGAACATTGTGTTTCACCTAGATGAGACGGAAGCAGGTTTGGTGAGGTCTGATTTGGACTGAGACTGTTGTAGAAAGGTGCAGAATGAAGAGAGAGGGATTGTGTGCAAGACTGAATTCCAATGAGGAACAGAGAGCGTCCTTATATACCTACTGCGTGGAGGCCGCACTGCCTTCTGCCTGGTGGTGCCTCAGTGCTTCGCCTCCTCCTTGAAACATTACCCACACGCGACTCATGCACTGGTGCACTGTAGGGCGATGGGAAATGCTATAGCTGTCTGCTCCGCTGGAAATGTTCATGATTGTAAGAAGAGTAGAAGAGGGTGGAGAGTTGAGGATTGAGGCGGCGGCGAGGTCTCGGCTGCTCTGCCGAAAGCTTGTATGCGCGGCCGATCGTCAGCAAAGGTGGGATGAACCACCACCCCTTGTACTTCCACTTGTTCGTCATCCTGCGGACTGCCTATACAGTCTACGGTGGTATCCAAACACTCGAAAGGTTCACTGCTGAAGACTCGAGTTTTGCAATGTCACCGCCGGCATGTTGTCACTGGAGATCCTGAGGCACGCAATCACCCGAGTCTTCCGTGAATGAGCACTTGCATTCAAAGATCAACGCCATTACACGTACATATACACCCACCGACGCTCACTTCCTCGCCGAAGACACCGATCAAATGATGACCGAAAACCCCAATCTACGCATACGACTCCTCATTCTGTCCCTCGCGCTGCTTCCCGCATCAGCATTCGCCTCTGTTGCTCTCGAAGCAACCGATTCCGCCACCATCATGACCTCTTCACAAATACCCACCACCCTCCTCACCAAGCGACAAGCACCCAGCACGACAGGCGGTGGCTTCATACCCACCGACTCAGCCCCCGGCGGTTCCGGCAGCCACAGTAGCTCCGACGACGGCAGAGACAGCACAAGCCTCGTAAACTACTACTTCGTCTTCCTCGCCCTCATAGTCTGCGTCGCCCTCCTCGCAGGATTTCTCCTATGGCGACGGCGCAGCCGAGCCCGAGCGGCAATGAGTTTGGGACGGCAAAACGCTTTGGCGCGGGATTTGAATGGATACCATCGAGGCTCAGGGGGGGATGATACGGGATACTGGTCACGAATGGGTGGGCTGAGAGCTAGATTGGGAGATGAGGGGAGTATAAATGCGAGGGAGGAAGGGCTGAATGAGTTGGGTGAGGCGCCGCCTGCTTACAGGCCGAAGAGCAGAGAGCAAGCGAGGGAGGAGGAAGGGCCGGCTGTGCCGATGCAGACGCTGTCTAGGGAACAGGCTGGATTGGCATCGAAGCCGCCGGACTACACAGAGACGCACGTGAGCGCCGTGGACGAAGAGCAAGCGAGGCTATCAAGTGTGAGTGGGGAGGGCAGCTCGAGGGACGCTCAGCACCCGAGCGCAGAAAGACGTGATCGATGAACATGGATGATGGATCGATCGAAGGTATCGTTGAGCATAGAATTGAGAAAGCAAGAGCAGAGCATAGCGGATATTGGTTTTAGCGAGGCGTCTGGCGCATTTGACTGGAGACGATGGTATTTTGGATGGCTAATGTATACTCATGTACGATCTGCTACCCACGATTTGTTCCTGGTATCGCCATGGATGAGTTGTCACCGCCTCCATCGAGGTCGCCGTCCCATCATGGAGCACCAACAGTACTACTCACCTGTCCACATGCGCGCGGGAAGTCATTGATTGGGTGTCTGGCAATTCCTCGAACGAGTAAGCGCCAGTCCAGCAGCTGTACAAACCGTTCGTAGGTCCTCGGTCCGACAAGGCTCTTGCGCACAATGACATCGTTCGGACACGTGATCGTGCGTTACGACCGCGATACGCACGGTCCGATGGCGTCAATCCTAAACAACGCGTACCTCCTTGGCCGAGTCCTGTCATCTCATGCATCGAATATGTCCTCGTGGTCTTATAACATTGCAGGCGTGACCTTCCACTCGGACAAACCTCTTGACATCCACAGATCTAGGGACGGGAACAATTACTCAATCATGCCTGCTGCCAAACCATCATCCAAAGCGGTACTTGATCGCGCATTTCCAGCAGGATACGTACTGACGCGCTCGTGTAGCCTACCAAGCGACCTCCGTTGTAAGAAACCAACGATCGCGCGAACCAAGCGCCTAGAACAGTGTCTGATAGACCAGACCTGTATCCCAACGGGAAGAACGACGACCCGAACTCCTTCACCAACCTGATCCACAAATCCATTGATGCGAAGCAATCCGGCAAGGATGACCGACCGATCCTCAAAGCCGCTTTCGAGAAAGCCAATCCTGGCATGGAGGAGCCTGCGCCTGTTACGAGCAATGGTAGCAAGAAACGCAAGTCGTCGGACAAGGACAAGGAAGAGCCAGTATTCAACCCAGACGACTACAACGTAGAGGGCATGTACGTGGACAAGAATTGCGACCAAGTCCGTCGCATGATCACGCGTCTGCTCGACAATGGCAAGATGAAGGTTGGCGAGTTCTGCGGTACCATCGGTGTGAGCAGTAACTCTCTCCGAACATTTCGCGGGCAACACGGCGCGATGAAAGGCTCGGGAAGCGCCGCATTCATCGGCGCATGGGAGTACTTCAAGAAGCGTGAGATAGCTGGCGTCAAACTGCCCATTAAGAAGAAGGCTAAAACTACCACGGAGGGGGATAAAGTAGCAGCAGGCAGTACTGCTGCTGCTGGGAAAAGCAAGAGCAAGAGCTCAACGTCACCGCACCCAGATATTTCCGACGTCTACCCTGCCGGTGAAGAAGATGACGACGTCTATGTCTTTGATACCTGCGACGACATCCGCAAGAAGATCAACAATTACCTCAAGAAGCCGAACGTCACGCAGGCGCAGTTTTGTAGGGATTTGACGGAGCAATTGCATTCGGGAAAGAAGATCCAGTCCAGCCAACTGGGCACTTTTAGAGGAAACAAAGGTCCCAGGGCAGGCAATACCAGTGCGGTCTTCTATGCTGCTTACGTTTTCTTCGAGAAGATTCGGATCAAGGAAGGCAAGCCGAAGACGGAGAAGAGAGAGGAGATGGAGGAGGTATGGGTCAATGGGATGGATAGGAAGACGGGTAGTAACGCTAGGTTCGTTCTCCCTCTCCCTCTTCCGTAACGGCTTGCCGGCTTGCCGGCGTGCCGGGAGTATGTTCTATGCGTGAATATGTAGGTGTGGGTGCTCACGATGTGTCCGCAGCTATATCTGTGTGAGCCATCGTCGGCCATGTGTTGACGAGTACGGATGGGTTGCGATGCTTTAGATGTACGGGAGCAGGCGCGGGTGAGCTTTGGCTGACTGAGTGTTTGTTAGGTATTGGTGTAAGGGGAGTGAGAGGCCGCCTGTGGATCAATTTGGGAGGGTGAGCTTGCATAGAGCGGGAAAGGGGTATACTGCTCGCATCTGTGATCGAAGGGCCGGTGTTTGAGGATATTGAGCTTGTACAGTACATACATGGCAAGATGTAGGATACGAACAACTGATGATCACATCGGATGATGAGCACTTGCCTGGCCATTTGCGGCGGGCTCGACCGCCATGGCCATTCCCGCTGCGACGGACGCCAGATACCACACAGTCTCCGATGCCTTTGTCAGAGGTACGCCAACAGCGAGGCTCTGCGCTGCTGGAATTGGCATCCTGGGTCACCCTACCATCTCCGTTTCACAAAATGGACATGAGCAGCGGTGTCCGCTGATAGTGTGTATTCGTGCATTTCTTAATCGGGTAAGCAAGAATCGGAGCCGTACTTTGCCACATGTTGTCATATCCTGACGCATAGGTGCAGCGCTTCGTGATAGCCCTGCTGCTGGCTGCCGTCTCTCAGTAGAAGGATGCAACCTCATGAGTACACATGGTTGCTACACCGGTCTATCCGTCACGAATTCGGTCCTGCCTGCCCAGGAGACGATACAGCGGCACAAGGATTTCATGTGACGGCTGATATACCTACCATGATCGAACCCTGTTCGCTTGCTTGCCTCTGGTCTCGCGACCTACCACACACGATCGCCCGGACCTAGCAAGCAAGCGCTATACCAATGACGCAGCTGCACGATGCCAGGCCAATACTAGCGCTGCGTACTCGCAGAAGCCTCAAGCAGAAGTGAGGAGTATGATCTGGTACGAAGACCTTGGCGTCAGACCTCTTCACCCCAGGCTTTTGCCCTGACGTACGGGAGGACGAGGAGAGCGAACAAGGACCGAGATCCATCTTCCACTACGTCCCGACGATGCCGGAGAGATCATGGTCTATTTTGGACCACCTCGCTCACCAATACCCGACCTGGACATTTGGAGTCTCCGACGAACGAAGTCCTACAAAGTGGCTCGTTCGCATCGAAGGTTCTGTGGTGGACACAGCAGCCGAAGAACCATTCGAGATGACGGAGATTATGACGATGTTCACACCAGCCTTGTCCGATGGGACATGTCTGCGCAAGCCATAGCAATCACCTCAGGCTCGCAAAACGATCGCAATAATGCTAAGTCCTCGGCGTGAAGCGGCCGATGAATACCCGGTCACCCATGTATATGCATCAGAGAACAAGGTTGCTCGAGAGAAGTGGTCCACTTGGTAGGATACACATGGAGATGGTCTGCTAGGAACGCTGGATCTTATGGGATGTTGGTTCGAATTCAGCTTTCTCCCTTGAAATCCCTCTCTTCATCTTGTGCCCGAACTTCTCGTAGGTCACATCAATTTCCTTTCGATACAGTCATCTCATGCAAGCTCCCCTCGGCCGTCAACGTCTGCCTTGATCACCTCTTGGAGCTTCTCCATACACCCCGCCATATCAAAGTCAGGGTTCTCGACCATTTGGACAGTTCCACCGTCGTACTCAACGACCTCACTCATCCCCATGTTAGCGAGATCAAGATTCGCCCAGATACCGCGGAATGCAGACGCCGGTACCCTCCCGTATGTAAGTCCTCGCGCCAGAATGTCGTCCCCCATGGCGTCAAAGAAACCCTCGTATGAGCCGCTCGGTGCGTCTCAAGGGTCGATGCCCTCTGGGCCAGCCCTTTGGTTCAAGTAAGAGCTCAGGGTGGCTTGGGCCCAAGCGCTTGCCTCATCGCTGTACAGCATGGTGTACAGGTCTGGCTGCGCGATGATGATGGACGTACTGATCACAGCTGAACGATCGATGAAGAAGGCGAAGTGATACATGGAATCCTGACCGCCAGACTCTTTCCAAAGGCGATACATGTCCATGAGATCACCCTCCCGGTCCTCAGTCCATGGCTTGACATCGGGCAGGACGAAATGAAGGGGGTGCTCGTCTGTCGTTGTCATCGCGGTCTCGTATGCGGATTGCTCGGCGTCCGTCAGGCTGACCAGGCAGTAAGCGGGAATATGCTGCCGGAAGTGTCCGTCTTCGGTAAGGTCGGCGGTGTTTCTCCGTTTGTCTGCTAGGGTCGTGTCGTCAGCCATGCTGAAAGAAAGGAACGTGAGCAAAGTGACAACGGCAAGAAAAGGTAGAGGGATGTGCATTGATATAGACCGTCAAGTAGAGATAAGTACCGACAACCCGTGAGAAAGTGCTGCCTGTGTTCTGGCTGGATCCGTTTCGAGTAAGACTGGGCAGTTGGGTGGCAGTGCTGCCTGGCTGACGCCTTCCTATCTCGTTCATGGCTCGGGCAGCGACAGGCAGAACTCGCTCTCGCATTCCAGACGAACGGCAGCAGTAATGTTCTGCAGGTCACGTCGTTGCAGGTCGATGCTGCCTTGCTGTCCGAAATGGAATGGGAAGGAGGTTTCCATTGCCAAGGCGAGCGGGCCGTAAACCTCAACCATCTCCGAACTTCACTTACTTCGTCTCGTCCTACGTCTACAACAAAGAGGGCAAGTCCATACAAAAGGCCGCCGCCACGAGCTCTCACGTCCCAAGTTTGATCTCCCATACGGTTCCGGCGTATGTGAAGGCCTCTCCTCGCCTTCTTGCCAATTTCGCGCTACAGCCACGACGACCAGCGCTCCAACCACGACGGACAATCAGCACTGTGCGTGCGAGAGTACCCTGGTTTCCCATGGTGGCCGCACTACTCGGTCAACAGTGCCAGTGCCGAGCGCAAATCAGTAGAAAAGAAGAAATGAAGGTCGAACGACCGTATCAGCTCAGACACCACATTTTTCTTGGCCTGCCGCATACAAGGAGAAGAGGGATGGTAGAATCGAAAGAGAAATGCTTCCTGTCTTGCACAGCTATCGTGTGATAGTCAGGCGCAGTGAAGCTCCTGAGGTACCCGAAGGAAGCCAGACTACTCACCCGGCCGGCGGCTCGATATCCGGGCTCTGGTTGATATGCCACTGTTATTGCAACATAGAATGTCTCTTGGCTACTGTAATGGCTCACGCTGCTCGCGAGCATGATGCAAAAAAGCAAGGATGTGTTGTATACAGCACGCGGGAATTTGGGACATCCTGGACTCTGGATGCGGCAAATTCGGTGCGAAAGTGTTGGCAAGCCCGGCTTGTTGACCATCAGTCCTGGATGGACTTCGGCAACTCAAGAATTGAGTATATTAATTGTTGAAGAAACTTAGGCGAACAACTCACTTTAAAACCTAGTGCATGCGATTCGCTCCTGTATTAGGAAACGTCAATGTGATGACCGCCTTGGAAGGTGAACACACCCTTCTTGTATTGTGCGAGCATTGATCACGGCAAGCGATAATGGAGCGTGCCTTAGCATCGGTGACTTCGAACTTGCTGTGGGGTGAGCCCACTTCTTCTTTTTGTTACTTTTCGCGGCTTCGAGCCACTTGTTTTGAGGTTCGACAAAATCGATTTCGCGATGAGCGAAGAGGATAAGGCAATGGCAATGCTCATTCCTAATACACAGCTGACCTGCCATTCTTCGATGATCCGAACAACGAACAAGAACCTTGTCGAGGCCAGCCGTGCAGTAATGCTCGCTACTAATAACACACGATCGACCTCTCGATCTTTCGAGCCATATATCCATACGAACTCGCATACAACAGACCTTGTTAGGCACTACAGCCGCCCCTTGATCTGTGGCAAAGTCTGGGAGGAAGCATAACAGTCCTGGGAAGCTTTGTCCGGTAGTTATGTCCCGCAAAGAAAAAAAAAACAAGAGAGAAAAGTCGAAAGAAGGCTGGAGTCGAACCAACATCCCACCAGGTCAGCGCCCAAGCGGGCCATTCCAATTGCGTATCTTACCATTAAGACCACTTCTCTCGAGTGGTCATTCCAACCAAGAGTACATATAGGTAGTCGGGTATTCACCGGCTGCAATACGACTCCGAGCGCCACCTGCTTTGCTTGCGGTACGCGTCCGATATAGCTCAACCGCAGTAAATGACGGAAATAGGGTGCGTAGTGCCTGGCGGGTCTGAAGAGATAGTAGCTACTGCGTTTTTAGCTCTCAAATCCACAGGGAGCGCTGTAGAAAATGCAAGGGGCAATGATTCCTTTACATCCGTAATATGGGACGGAGATGGTGTTGATGCCTGTTCACACTCGTTCCAGGCACTCTGGGACAGGGTGTTGGCTTTCCGGTCGAGAACCAACTGATCGGCGGATTATACGTTCGCTTCAGACATGACTTACAAGTTGTAGACCTCACCCACACTAGTGGTCAGGCGAATTTGTCGACCACAATGAGGTTGGTCGTCCTTTGTCAGCCAGGAGGGGATATGATAGGATTTCAGACGTCCCTACGACGGCGTGAGATCCATTCTCTTTTACGGCAACCTGACCGCTTCTGCCTGTATGCATTCTGCAGAGAAGTCAGCGCGTAGTGCTGGCGGGTAATACACTAGCTCGGTTCACGCATGCGTTTGCGGAGATGTCGTCGATTAGTGGCGAGTGCCGGGCCATCGTGTTCCATAAAGGTAATGTACTAGAGGCGATTCCGGCGGTTCCTCTCGGACATCCTTTACTCTTAATGCCGCTAGTAGGCAATCCAGCGGCTGATTGTACTGTCGCAATACTGGAGATGGCTGGATGGGGTCGCGACCTTCTCCACTGGCCAGCTGCTGAGTACTGCGGTCACCACCATCACTGATCATTTCCCTCAGCCTGCTGGCGTCGAGTGTAGTGGCTCGTAACGAGCACTTGCTCATGGGGATGCTGTGATCGCTGTTCTGGAGGTCATACTACACTGCAAGCATTCGTGTCGATAGACGAGGATGCACTCGCGGCCAAGATGCACACTGCCACCCGCAAAAAGCTCAACAGAGGCAACCCCGGAGTGGTGATCACTCAACAAGATACTGAAGTCGACGAGGGTGACTTTGATGATGAAGCCATCGAAGACATCCCTAAACAGTCTTTCTTCGACGATAAGGTTCGTGTAGAGGACTACATCCACGTCCGTCGCCGGCGTAACGAGGTATCTGAACTTGCTGTCGAGGGACTGACTGATCTTTTTCTGGACGAGCATGTGAGTTTAGCCATGAATGACAGCTGCCCGGCATGGCTGACAATCGGTGTCCACAAAGGCCAACCCAGGCCCGAAACGAATCCTAAAACACCTCTCGCGACCGGCCCTTGCCAAACACTGCCACGATTTGATGTCCACCATGGGTACGCACATCTTTAAAGCTCTCCGCCGCCGTGGAGACTTACCGAAGAAGCACGCCTAGGGTGGCCGCACAGCATAGGCTTTGGCGACACACCTAAAACAAGACACGAGATCCAGGCCACATCCATGCATGTACGGCAACTGGATTACCAACAGTGCGTCCGCATTCGTCACTGCTACAGATGCGCTAAAAATCCTCGATGGTATAGAAAGATACATTTCGGATGCTGCGTATAGCAAGAAGATAGATCAACAGAGGGGGTGGGAGAAGATTGACAAAATTGATCCAAACCTTTATATTAAAGGACATCGTCGACGGACATGGGCCCGCCGCCCAAGAGGTTATTGGCGCGATTCGTATCGAACGATGAGCAGCTTGACTCTCAAGCTTATCATGACGAGTTAGATAATTCGACAGCGACCAATGCGCAGGATGATATCCCGTTCGCGAGCGACGATATCCCTCTGTCTTCACAGATTCCTCCGGATGAGGTAAAGGATTTGCAGATGGAAGCCGAAAAGTATACCAACAACCTGGCCCTTCATGCAAAGTATGTCAGCCGCTTCATGACCTTGCGCTGGACTGATTTCCATTTGCAGCACAGATTCGAGCCGGAGCAAGGCGTGACATCGAGGTTAGGTATCTCTCGGCGCCCAGGGTGGAGAGGAGGTTGCAGAGCTTCAGCATATCTTTGCGTTCGATCCAGTCAAAATGGCAGCGGAGTGTCGCACACTCGCAGATGCAGTGGTGCGTGGGCGTTGGAATTATCCTTTGTTGTTCCGGCGTGAGCATAGACTTTAAGTACATCAATCGCCTCTACGATCGCTCACATCTACTTGAGTACTCCGGAGATTCTACCTCAGAAGAAGAAGCAGTAACACTTACCCGGCGACACTGCCATCGCCCCGTTTGTTTTGCAGCCTATCATCTGTTAGATCTGTCAACAACCCAGTACACCAGCTCCGCCACTCCAAGAAGACTCCAAGCCAATGTATTGGCCCCCAGTCGATGCAGTCACGCAGTCGGGCGATCTTCTGATTCTTCTCCACCCTCAACGCGAGATGAAACCCTCTGCTGCCCAATCAATCCTCTAACCGCTCGCCATCTCCGCGACGTGGGAGGGACACCAAGCCACCGTAGAGCCTCTAGTCTTCCTCTGCTTCCCAATAAGAGACAGGCCAGCAATGGTGTGGAAGCATCGTAGCAAAGCCGACAAGTTTGTTAACTGCATTGCTGTCACGGCGTTGGTACTGGACTAGCAGCGAGCCTAGCAAGGAGCCGGGTGCTGAATACGGTAGCTTGTTTACCAATCATCATCTTGCATCCCGATGACTGCCGTCTTATTCAGGCTCCCGTATCGCCCGTCAGGCATCATCCCGAAAGGTAGATAAAGCCCGACACAGGCGTTGGAAAAGCGTGCAGCGTGGCCCAAGGGAAGAGCGATTTATCGAGCCATATCTCCATGACAGTTTCGTACTGGTCAACAGAGTATGGTAGGGGCCACCGCGCCCTTTGCCACCAACCTCCTCCGACCAACATCGCAACCGGCCGCGACCTTTGCCTTCAGTATCCGGCAACCCACACACATGGCCTCATACCAAGTCTCCCGGTGACGCGAGCAGATGGGATAGACGTCACATACCAGAACTCTCGAGTTCAAGTTTCGGACCCCGCTCCAGACCATGTCGTCGATGTTGTGACGGCCGTAGCGGAGTCGGGCGTCGGCAGGTATGGAGGAAGTGACTTCTCGGATGCGCGCTTTTCACAGTC
Organism: Neocatenulostroma microsporum; assembly: GCA_022814695.1. NCBI lineage: Eukaryota > Fungi > Ascomycota > Dothideomycetes > Mycosphaerellales > Teratosphaeriaceae > Neocatenulostroma > Neocatenulostroma microsporum. The sequence continues at coordinate 22,678 of JAKLLW010000420.1, forward strand.
AGGCTATCCTGTGACACTTCACCGGTAACAGGGCCAATGGGGTGCCAAACACTCGCGAAGCCGGGTCACATGCTGTGGACAAGCATCTCGAAGATCTGCTCAAGTATGTGGCAGCTCAGCGGAACATCATCCAATCGTTTGAGCACTTGGTGGATGCCCTTCCGAAGGTACAAGAGCAGTCTGCCGGTGACGTGATACGACGCTGTCTCGACGACATCCGACGCCTTCTGGCGACGGCTGAGCAAGATGCTAGAAAGATCTTCCAGATCGGGGACGCGGACATGGATGAGGGGGTGCGCGAAGCGTATGGCGTGCAGATGGAGGAGGATGGGCTCAGTGGATGAGGTGGAGACGGAGACTTTTGCCTTTGCTTTTGCTGTTGATTCTGCATACTGCATACCGCGTTAGAATACGTGCATCCGCAGCTGCAGCAGTGCGTTTGACTGTTACACAACCGGGGAGCGGGTGTTTCCTGTTTGCAGCAATGAAATTTGGCATTGCCGAGAAGGCAAGTGCTACGCAGACGGACGATGTGCTCGGCCTTCTTGTCAGAACTTGCGGATGGTGTTGGTTCCCGTGTGGCGCGCATCCTCCCAGGAGACATGGCCACGCGCTTCCGGATAATAATACGAGAGCTCGGAGGCCATAGTGAAGCGCGGAGATCCACCAGTGTGGCCTATTTGACCCTGAAGCGTAAGCGAGCCCTCGGGTGGCAGGATCGTAGCGGAGTGCTCGTGTCACGGCAGGTGAATCGTGAGATCTTAGGTGTGTTTGAGCAGCGAGTTTAGCAAGAAATGATATGCTCGACTATGATAACATGCACCCTTCCCATTGACTGTCGTTTTCCTGAGCCCGTCCTAATCGTAACAGTACATCGTCAGACCGTCTTGTCTGAAGCCTCTCCCCTTCCTCGTACGATTACTCTCCGCCCACCGATGTTCGATTCTATTACTTCGAGCTACCAAACCACCCGCTAGCCTTTTTCTGCGCATCGCTCGCGGCCTGGGTGACGGTCTTGTCGAACTTGTTGATGGCGTTGTGGGCTTCCTCTCTCACCTACACAAACATCGCCGTCAGCAATGATCACATCGCCCTTACTTCCTCCCATCTCCCATCCCCTCGCGTCATCCCCGGTGTAGAATAAACTCACCTCCTTACTCCCACTCTCCAGCCTCTTCTCGGCATCCTTCCTGTACGCCTCCAATTTGCTGTCGACATTGCTAATGCCGGCCTTGGCGTCCTTGATGCCTTGGTCGAGGTACTGCCCGGCGTCGGCTGCGGTGACTTGGGCCTGCTTCTCGCCTTCCTTGGCGGCGCTGGTGACGCCTACTTGGCGGCCGAGCTTGCTCACATCCGCTAGATATCACGAGGGTGTTAGCGATGGGTAGAGTGGGGGTTGAGGGTGGGATGGTGTAGTGTAGACTGACCTTCGAACCTCTTCTCAGCGGCTTTGGGGCTGCCGCCGGCGTTGTAGAGGTAGTAGCCTCCTCCCAATGCGGCGGCACCACCGACGAGCTGCCAGAGACGTGGGTTAGACATGTTGGATTGTTGGTGCTGTTGTGGGTTATTTTAGGCTTCGGTGTTTTCGAAATCGTGTTTGTATGGACTGGTGTCGTTGCGGTACAGCTCTGAAGGTACTCGAGTGCTGTTTTGTAGCGCACCTTCGGTTGTTTCCTTGGTTTCCTTGTAGGTTTGCCGCGCCGATCCAATCACATGGCACGTCTCCGCACGCATTCATGATGACGCAGGCGGCTGAAAGCAACTGTGGCTGCAGCTTTCTTTCCCCAACCGTGCGCGGGAAACAGCGTTCGAGACCGTCAACGCACGGTGAACGGCTGAAAGGCAGGCGCCGACCTTGAGCTGGCAATCACATGCGAAGAAGATGCCTCCTAAATTGACACCCAAAGGCAGCCTTCTACTCTGGTGTATTGGGGCTCTGCTTGTAACAGCGCCGGCTGACTACGTGTGGTGGAAGCAGCGTTAGGCTGAGGAAGCTGTGCGGAGACCATGGTCTGGAGGGGAACGGGAGAAGAAAGCGCAAGAGTAGACATTGAGCAGGAGGCATAGTTCGGTGGAGATCTTTCAGCATCGGCCACGGACGCTGGACTGGTAGCATTATCTTGATAAAGTGTATGAGACGACCCGGCCACATCGACATACTACACTAAAGCCATGTCTCGCCAATCGTCCTTCCTCAATTCCCTCCGCGAAGTGCCCACCGCAGGCCAGATTCGCTCCGAGCAGACCATCACCCTACTCGACCACACCAAGCCTGCACAAGTGCCCAGTCGAGATGAGCGAGACGACGACACGAACGACAGCGCTGCTCCGACTCCTGGTCCCGGCGCACCACTCTACAAGCGCTTGACCAATAACTCTATCAGCCTGCAACAAAGTGTAAAACAACAATACACCAAGCAAAAGTATGCGAAATATGGCCAAGACAGATACACAGCAGACACAATCACAACCGGCTCTTCCACTCTCCCACCCGAAGACGAATCCTCCAATGCGCCGCAGGCTAGCGCAACAGCTACACCAACCCAAACAAGCTACCTCGACCGCCAACGCGCCCGCGCGAGAGCAATCTGGCGACGCAAAAGGAGGCTAGGAAAACAGGAAGAACAAGATACAGTTATCGACATCCTGTACGAAAACCAGCGAGGCACCTTCCTCTTCGGTATTCCTCGCTACTCTTCCGCTTCTTTACTCCCATCGGATCCTAAACCCTGGCAAAATGCCCAATTCAGGACAAGTCCGGTCGATATCCGTAATGCTCAAGTTCCTGACCCGGGATGGGAATGGGTGTGGAAGAGCTGGTACGTCGATATGTCCCGTGACGTCGACGAAGAGGGATGGGAGTACAGTTTGCTGTTTAGGAAGGAGTTTAATTGGCATGGTAACCACCCGTGGGCACATTCTTTTGTGAGGAGGAGGAGGTGGTTGAGGATGCGGAAGAGGAAGGTTGGTGGAGAGCTTAGGACGAGGGAAAAAGGGCATGAGCTTACGGCGGAGTACTTCACGATACATCCCAAGACCCTAAAACCTAGCTCAGACACCGTTATGGATAAAGCTAGGCCGAGTGAGCAGGCGAGGAGGCATGCGAGGATGGAGGATGAGAAGGGTGTGGAAGATTTGGACATTATTTCAATCGCCGACTTACTACTCGTGCTGCGCAAATCCTCCGTGGACCGCGAGAAGCTGGTCGCCGTCCGCAAATTCGTGGGAAATGGCGGCGATGAGCTTTACTATTTGAATGGGCGCATGCATGAGATTATGAGTCTTTTCGTCTATCAATCTTCGAGGCGGCAACTGCTCGCGGATCTTACTTCGCATCACGAGGAGTCACATGAACGGCAAGAAGAGCTTGCCAGCCACGAACACGCCAACGAGGATGAAGAGGTACAAAAGCGGCACGATGCTGAAGTCCAGCGGGCGGAATATTTACATAATGCTGTCGAGGCAGCGGATAGAGAGGTCAAGGGGTTGGAGTACTGGTCTGATATCCGTGAGATAGCGCAGCATGGCGATCTGCTCGATACCGAGGACCTTGAGTCGCCTGATGTGGCAGGCGGACACCCGGAGGATTCTTTCGCGAACAAACAAGCCGCCCACGAGGGCGCTCCAGCACTGCACGCTCACGCCGAACATACTTCCTCGGGATTTGAAGCGCCGAGCAGGCAGAGCTCAAATCAGACGTTTCATACACCGGCTGCTACTCCTACCTCTAGTAGATCTTCCAAGGATCCATTGCATGCGAAGAGTCTGGATCGCGAGAGCGAAAGCGGTAGCTCTTTAGGTCGATACACCACAGCCTCCGAAGAGCCATCCGTAGCCGAAACCGACAGAGGGAGTACGAGGATCACGAGTCCGGCACAGAAAGGGAAAGAGAAGGCTGCTAAGCTTTCTTCCCTTGACGGGCTGATGGACGAGTCCGCCGAGCATGAACACGAGCAACACGAGCACGAGCATGCACATGTCCGGCCAGAAGAGCCGAAGGACCTAGGCAGCGTCGGCGAGCTGGAAGAAGGCAAGCACGAGGGTGAGGGGTTGAAAAAGGATGATGGTGTCCGCCTTGTCGACCCGGAAGCGGAGACGCTGGAGGATGAGGGTGATGTCGTGGAGAAGCAGAATGGTAGTTGACTAGCCGGATCGCCGCAAAAGAGCAAGGGCTCGAGGAGTAATAGTACGGATAGCATGGCGGCTACGAAGAAGGTTTTGAGGGGGAGGAGTGGGGTGGAGCACGCTTTTGGGTGATATGAGCATCTGATGAGGCCGGGTTTCGTTGGGGTTTGCAGACGGGTAGGGATGGAAGGCGGAACGGAGGGGAGGGTTATGCATAGCGCTTTCGGTTGGGTTGGCATTGGGAGGTAAGGTTAGGAAGGTTAGCGTAGCGCATTGGACGCATGGAGCGTTTGGACTAGCGCGAACAGCGTCATATAGCTTCTGAGCACATATCACATTCGGCATTCGGCATTCGATTGAGACGTACAGATTGTGTATCATTGATACAGCAAACTATCTATCGTCACATGCATGAACTTGTCATATCGTATCAGCAACATCATCGTAGTACATGCTTATCATTCTCCTCATATGTATCCATGTCCATTCTGAACGCAGCAAAAACATTCATCAACGCTGTGATAGCACTACCAAGAAGACCCATGCAATCGTTCCATGCCCATCGCTGAAAATTGTCGGTCGCCGCCGAAGAAGAAGTATGATCGCACGCTCGCTCGTAGTATGTCGTAGTAGTGGTATTGTCGTAGATGCATGAGAGGCTCGAGGGTCAGCAGCGGCGCAAGTGGAGCTCAGCCGCTTGACTTCCGTGCCGATATGATGCTCATGTGGCTGTGGGCCGATGTATGCCGTGTGGTGTAGATGTCGTAATGCTGGGGTATATGCCGAGGAAGTCGTAGTTGGAGTCGTGAAGATCCTGTACCGCTGAGCTGTATCCTCAAGCCATCGACTTGACCCAGCGAAGATGCCGATCGAGTCGCTCAGCATAGCCGCTCTACGGCCTATGCTTGACCTCGATCGTATCCTCAGCAGCTTCTTCGCTCTCATCGCGCTTGCGCTTGCTAACAGCGTTCTTATAGCCGGTGCCTGGTTGTGCGCCAAATGTGGAGGAGAGACGCTGATGGTTCTTGGGGTTGGTGGGCGTGAGCTTGAAACCGCCCTTCTTCGCTGGTGGGTTGATGGGTGAGAAGGCGGGTGGTGGCGGTGGGGCGTCGTTGTCGGAGTCTTCGGCAGTGGAGTCGTGCTCGCTCTCGTTTTCGGCATCGGACTCATTCTCAGCCTCAGAGGTGGCGGCGATGGCGTCCATCAGGGTGTTACCGCTCTTGCTGGCGGCGGCGACGGCAATCTCGCTACCCTCCTCGTTCTTTCCATCATCCTCGTCTTCATCATCATCCTCATCGGCCTCCTCTTCATCGTCGTCATCAGCCTCAGATCCAGCTGGTGTGTGGAAGGGCATGCCATCCGCCGCGCTGGCCCAGCGCACATAGTTGTACTCTGGATCGATGACCGTCTCACCATCCTCCTCTTGATGGATGAGGAACTCGATCGGCGGCATCTGGTGAATGCTACCCGCATCCCTCAAGCCCACGATGTAGCCCATCACCTCATCGATGCGCTCGTAAGTATAGTCGTCGCCGCAGGCATCGCGGTCGAACTGGTCAACGAGCTCAACAGGGAAGGCCTGCTCGTCCGTGAGCTTCTTCTCGACGCCCTTTGCGCTGTACTCAGGACCGCGGTAGCCGAACTTGGGATGAGCGTTGTAGTCGGCGAGAGCCTCATCGTTGACATCGTGGTTGTCGCGCAGAGCCTTGTGCCAAGCAGCAGAGCGAGCGTGCATGTTCTTGGACAGCTGAACCTTGAACTTGGCCTCTGGGCGCCAGAGCTTCATGCGCGCGAACTGCATCTGCAGGTTCATCATGTGCCAGTCGAAGACGCCCTTCTTGCCGATGTCGCCATTGGCATCCTTGACACGGACGGCCTTGTAGAACATGCGCTGGTAGTCCTTGCGGCAGTAGGTGTGCCAGACTTGCTCGGGGATGTAGCGGGTCTCGCGCTTGTTGCGGCCGAAGAGGTTGGAGATGCTCTTGCGCCCGAACCCTTCGGTGCCTTTGCCGTCGCGAGGGTGCCAGGTCATGCCGGAGGAGCAGTTGCGGTGGGCACAAGACCATGGCTTCGTAAGCTTCGCGCCCTCTGGAGGCTCGGCGCTGGTGCCCATGCCGGTGTGCGTGCCGACAAAGTCGTGAGGAATGACAGACTTACCGACAGCCTTCTTGCCTTTGCCGGAGGCGGCGGTGTGCTTGGTAATGAGAGTGCCCATGACTTCCTCGTCTTCGCTGTCGTGCGCCGCCATGGCATTGCGGGCCTGATCATCGTCGACATCAGAGTCAGAGCCCAAGGATACGTGCCTCGTGACGTCCTTCAGCTTCTGCTTGACGGCGAGCTCAGAAGAAGGTGTGTGCTTCTTGGGAAACTTGCGCTCGGCACGGAGCTTGCTCGCAACGCCAGGAGAGCGCGTACGAACAGGCCTGTCGGTGGTCGGTGGGGTGATGGGAGCCTTGCCCTTGCCCTTGGAGGTCTTGGAGCGCTTGGCAAGTGGGCTCTCGGAATCGTCAACTGCCTCCTCGTCGGCTTCCGAGGCAGCACGCTCCTTGCGCTTCTTGGAGGAAGTCTTTGAGCGCCTAGCATGCGGACTCTCCGGCTCGTCAATTGGCTCCTCGTCAGCCTCTGAGGTAGCACGCTCCTTGCCCTTGGAGGTCTTTGACCGCTTGGCCAGTGGGCTCTCGGGCTCCTCGGCTACCTGATCGCCGACTTGTGTGGCAGCAAGCTTACGCTTCTTCTCGAGACGTCCTGAGGTGCGAGTCGGAGTCGGCGCGGCCATGCTGCTGCTGGCAGGCGCGGTCTTGGCTCTCTTGGTGGGAGTAGTCATGTTGTCCTCGGTGGCTGGGCGCTTTTTCGTCTTGGGGACCGTCTTTGGCGAGATCTCGGAGGAGGAAGGTTGCTGCGGGGCTGGGCCCTCTGGATGATCGTCTTTGGAGGTGTAGTAGTCACTGAAGAGAGCGAGCTGCTTGGCACGTGTCTCGTCTCTATTCACTGGCGACGTGTCGATGTCTGTGCTCGGATCTCCGGTGAATACGTCGGCGTCTGCTGGCGGTGGTAGTGTCGCTGGCTCACGGATATTGGGTGGTGGCTGAGTGTTGGTCGTCTGGTGGAAGTCGGTGGTCTCAGAAGCAGACATGGGAGAAAGATCAGATGAAGATTGTCTTATGTAAAAGGTGGGGAGTTGATGGTTGCCTAACGCAAACGCGGGCTTGCCGAATTCCATGTGAAGCCGAAGTGTTCGGGAAGGCACGCGTAGTGACTGATGAAAGAGCAGATGACTTTCCGTCTGAGCCTGCAGTTGCTGCTCGCTCGTTCGTCCACGTGAAGGTAACACCTAGGTTGCTGGTTATGTCGTGGCTGCTGAGCAGATGTGATCGACTGTTCGTCTGATGTCTGCCAGAGACAAGAAGACTCGCGTCGTCTGTTCGCTCGTGAATGCTCGATCGTTTGAGTCACGAGGCAGATGTCCGTTCGCAGTGGCTTGGCCGTGAATGGTAGTCGTTGTCTGTTGGATTGGATCGTTGGTGGTTTGGTGAATGCTACTGCAGTATACAGGCTTGAGATGTGGTATGAGAAATGGAAGATGGTATGGTATGAGAAGGAACAGGAGAGAGATTGGATCTGGAAGGAGAGCAGGCTACTTATGCGCTGTTCATGCTATTGTCGAGCATGCTATTGTCGTCGTGTGAGGTTTCCGCGTGCCCACGAGATCTCTGACGTGGCGGGATAGCCAGCTATATCCGTGGTGAATGTGAACTTCAGATGTTCGAGAATAGCATCACGTGAAACGTCCTGCTCGGCGAGTCTCGGACTGCGGAAGAGTAAGCGGGCCATTGTGCCTGTATCGTGAAGATGAGGGTGAGGATGACCCTGGGCGATGCGTTTGCCTGCTATCAGAAGAGCGTTCTAGCACGGCCGAGCGTGTTGCGATACACCCACGATCTCTTCATGGTATGTTTGCTGGCTGGATCTCGTGTAGAATCGGATCTTGGGTCACGGAGTCGCGCCTGCTCGATCGGTAGCCGTGTTGCATGTGGCAGTTGCCATTGCGGCATGGAGGATATGCTGCTGCCTGTGCCTCATCTTGGCCACCTCCACACCCCTGGTCTGTATTGATCTTCTCTGGAACTTCGAAATGCAGCCGTGTAGTCGCGCTAATCCACCACTATGGCATGTATGTCGGAGAGTAGCAAAGCGTGAAGTGACGTTGAGCGCAGGTACGGGAACGCGAAGCGGAAAATCCCGCAACGCGCTTTCCGCTTCGAGCCTGTTGCAGCAAGGCTGGCCGAAACGAACTTCGAGAGTGATTGGGAAGATACATGGCCTTGAAGGAGTGGATAAGAAGAGCTTGAAGTGTGCCATAGCGGTACATGATGTAGACTACATAGCCATAAGCCGGACTCGCCTGGAGCTCAATGGCAGTATGCTGCAAAGGGCTGAGCAACAACGTGAAAGTTCAACCCATCTTAATCTCCCATTGCATCAGTAGATCACGTACAAGCCCTCTCAACCCTCCCTCTGATCTCCTCCAGACCCGGTCGCGCAGCCCGACAAACAATAACACCCTTCACAACCCCGCTTTCCACCACTTTCACGAACCCAGGCGTGATCTCCGCCGCCATCAACCCCAAACATCTCTTGACCTCCTCCCGACTGATCGGGTTCCGCAGACTCTGCTGCAATTGTTGTACCATCGCCGGCATACTCAACGTCACCCTCGCCTTCGCGCCAGCAAGCATATCCAGCGTACGAGCTATGTCTTCGATCCTGTGGAGTGCGGCTTTGCGCTCTAGTTGCTGCTTTGTTGGGCCTGCGGGCATGGAGGCGGAGAGGTTCTGTTTGGCAAGGACGCGGTCGAGGAGGGAAGTTCCGCGGTTTTGGACGGCTTGGGTTGATTTCTCCAAGGTAGGGGTGTTAGAAGTCGGCTTCGCGAACGCTTGGGACGCAGATGATTGCGCTGATTTGAGGTCTGCGAGGCGTGCTTGGCCGCGAGCGAAGAGTGGTGCTGCTTTCTCCTCGGAGCCATTCTTCGTGATCTCTGCCAATGGCAGCTGAGCGAGGAACATGCTGGGGTCCTGTTTCCCAGTGTTGGTGCGCCATTGATCCCATCGCTTTGCCAGCGCATCCTCGAACCTGCCGTTGAGCTCATCTTCATCGACATAGCTTGCCGCTCTCTCGAGCGCTCTGCCTCTTGCTTGTACTCTGGCTAGACGAACGCCAGCGCGACCATAGTCTTCGAGCATGAAGTCGCTGTGACCTACAGCTAGCAGTCTGCGGAGTTCGTCCAGTGCCACAGCCGCTCTCCGCCAGGTCTTCGTCACCATGGGCAGCAAAGCATCCACGTTGACGGGCGACGAAGTGCCATTGTGCGCATAATACATGCTCAGCGCTGCCAGGAAGGCCGCATGAAGGCCACAGAGGTCTTGTAGCTCGCTTGGCAGTGATGCATCCGTCGCCGGCACGCTCATCTTGTCGGCTTCTGGTGTGTCGGGTGGTGTGTCATAGCCTAATGGCCTCTTTCCCAAGGCGAACGGAATGGCGGCGTCAGATGAAGAGAGTTTCAGTCTGTCGAAGAGAGCGGCTGCGTTCTTGCTCGGTGTCTCTTTGGGAGAAGGAGGGAGGGCTTGCTTGAAGCGCTTGTTTCGCGGTGTGCTGGCTTTCGAGGCATCATCCTTTGCAGCGGTGAACTGTTTGAAGAAACCCGCTTTCTTGTTCTGCGGTCCTTCCTCTTCATCGCCTGCAGAGGTCATCTCCACTTCCGCAACATCTTCCTGGCTCCTCTTCCTCTTTTTCTTGTCTTCCTTCGCGGGCGTAGGCTTCGTGACAGCCATCGCAGCCGGCGTCTCTTCGCGCTTGTGGACGGTCTTCTTCCGCTTGCTCGAGGTATCATCAACGACTTGCGCCTTGCTGACGCTTGCGAAAGCCTTGATGCCTTTCTGCTGAGGCATTGTTGACGTGTGTTTACTCGATGTTTGGTCGTCGGTGGCAGCGTGCTTGCGCTTGCGAGTACCGGCCATTGCTTCTGTATGTATATGGTGTATGATGCGGTGTGTTGAGATGTGTGAGAGAGATATGGCAGAATCTGGTGGTTGCGCCCTCCTCCTGGTGCTTGATTAAGAATGGAGCGTGTAAATGGGATGGCTGAGATCGCGTTCTGACGCGCGACGCGAAAAAGCGGAAGTATCCGCTGATCCCTGCGGAGGTAGTCGACGGGAATGCAACATTCTGCTTCTACTTAAACTACATTATCGCTAATGCTCTCTATAACGGAAAACGAACTTTTATAATGTTCCGATCTCTAACGCGCCTCCTATAAACATTATCTTTATTCGTACTCTACTAACGCTACGACCCTTCTCCTATACTCTTATCTACTCTCTTCTTATTCTCTATCTACCTCTTACTCTATCTATCCCTTATCTCTCTACTCGCTAACTTCTTAGCCTCCTCCTCCTAACTACTAGCCTCCTAAATATCGATCTTAGTCTAATACCTTCTTATCTACTCTTATAAGAAGAAGCTTAGTAATCGCAAGTTTCGGCGATCTTGTTACGTACGTACGTACTATAAGGGGTTTCTCTATCGTAGAGTCTAATATAGCGGTTATAGTTACTATATAACTAGCCTAACGCAAACCTATTTAGCGATAATAAGTTTATAAGATAGTCCTTACTTCTATAGGAATTTTAGTACTAAGTAGAAAGAAGGCTTACGCTCTAGGCGTATATAGATTATAGAGCTAGGTATAGCGCGTAAGTACTCTATTAGCTATAACTACTCTACTATAGCTAGCTACAACTACCTTACTAGCTATAACTACTTAGCTATAGCTAACTATAACTACCTTAGTACCTTATAGTACTATACTAACTATAGCTACCCTACTCTAGCTAGACGTAACCGCCTTACTATAGATAGTTACTAGGCGAAGGAAAACTAAAACTAGCTTGCGGTATAGGAGTACTTAGGTACGGCTAGTCGTACTACTATAGTAGCTAGTTACGTAACTAAGAAGTACGGCCCTACTAATAGTAGACTTAATAATAGCGATCTTCCTATATTGTAGACGCTAACGTCTCCTTCTTATATACTCTATACTTAGCTAGTAGTATCCTAGAGGCTCTAGTACTATCGTTATAGTAGACCCGATATATACTATCTTCTACGCTATTAGCGTAAAACTAAAAATCCTCTACCTATTTCTTATACTCGAGGTACTTCGTCTTCTACTTACTTAAAGTACCTAGCTATAGCTAGCTATATATACCTTACTATAGCTAGCTATAATCCCTCTACTACTCGTAACTACCCTACTATAGCTACTCGTAACTACCTTACTAAGGGAAGTTACTAAGCGAAGGAATATTAAGACTACCTTATAGCGTATAAGGACCTTACTATAGCTAGGTAGACATACTTTGTCCTATAGATACTAGGCGAAGGCTAGTTATATTTGCTAGGTTCTACTAGGTATAGCTATAGCTACTCTATTACTAAGAATAGCTAGTAGAGCTAGTACTATATAAGCTATAGAGATAACTTAGTAGATACTAAGGTAAGCCTAGAACGAAATTCTCTATAAGAGGACTTATTTGTAGCTAGAAAGTTAAGGAAGAAGTTCTTAGAAGACTCGATAGACTAGAAGAGTATAAGCTATAAGAAGACTCGCGAGTTTATCGCGAGCTAGATATAGGAGATAGCTACTATATAGTATACTTTCTCTTTACTAGCCTACTACTACTTAATAACGCCTCTATAGGACCTAGCGAGCCTATAATAGCTACTAAAGATAAGGTACGAGTATATCTACTACCTCTAAAGGTAGAAGTAGGCGTATATCTAGAGAGAAAGAGTAGAATATTAGATAGGGT
>JAKLLW010000421.1:0-34649 GCA_022814695.1 Neocatenulostroma microsporum
ACCTCCTGCTGCTTTAGGAAGGCACAGCATGAATTTGAGACTCCATGTGCGTAGCACGAGGGGTTCGCATTGCGTTTTGGTAGCACAAACCCCGCCAATATCGGTGAAACAGCTGCATCCAGATCCTCTTCCGCTTCTCTCTGCTCAATATCACCCTTCATTCTTACCATGTTGCAACCTTCATGTCTTCTATTTGCCTGTGAATATATCGCTGTCGCCGGCGTGCCGAGGCAGCTTGTGATTCCGATTCCCTAATGCGGCAATCCGTGGGGCTGCCGAAAATCGCGTGGCGCAGCAATCGTTAAGCCGCGTGATTCGATCTTCTTACCAATGCAACTACATAAGAACCACTCACCAAACGATGACGACGACCTGAACAACAATGCTGTCTACCGATTACCGACAGAACTCCCTCAACCTAGCCATAATCCTCCTACCAAACAACAACACCTAAGCAGTGAAGCTCACCAACCAGAGAGCTCCAACACCAATCTACCCGCCTGCGGCCAGTGTGCGCAAGTGCCCGCCAGGCCGCTGCAAGCAAGCACCCACATACCTAGCTCGCCCGGTCGAAGAGGGCTGATAGCTGCGCTGATCTGACCGAGGCGGACTCGGCTGTAAGACTAGACGAGCGCGCTTTGCGACGGTTCAATTCAACAAGCTTTGCGTCGAAACAGCACAATGGCTGCGACAAACGGCTTTCACTCGTTGCCTAGCCGCGACTTGCAGTATACTAACAGCTACTCCGGGAGTCCGCCAGCTGAGGGGCAGAAGGACCCGGGTGTGCATCAGAGGACTTATCAAGCCTGGTAAGCAGCTCAAACACATGCGATATCCCATATGTGTCGCGATGTATTTCTGACGGTAAATTCAGCATACCATGCCGTAAGCGTAAGGTCCGTTGCGATCTAGGATCCGTCGACAATCCAGGTGACCCACCATGCAGGAGATGTAGCAGAGAGTCGAAGGAGTGCTACTTCTCATCCACGAGGCGTAAGAAGAAGGGCGAGGCTGCGGGAGGCAGCGGAGCCGGTACGGATGAGGATGTGGTGGAGATCAAGCAGGGCAGGAAGAGACTGAGGGCCTCGCTCCCTCGCGACGAATACGATGAAGAGCAAGAAGACGAGCCGAGAACGCCTGGTGGCTCGAGAGGCAGGACTCAGCCGTTGCGTAGGCCGCAGCCCCAGAAGCCAGCTACGTACACCGAGGAGGATGCCAAGGCCAGCGAGCAGACGGCGGCGATACTACAGGGTGCTGAGGTGCATTCTGGGCATGATGCGCTCAAGGTGCTGTATGAGGCGGCGCAAATTCGCGATCGCATGAACAGCAAGGAGTGGTTGGAGCGTCCGAACTTCAGCAGTGGTGGACCATCGCCAGCGAACCTCCCGCCTGCCACGAGCCCGATCATGGAGCGTGTTGGTCCCGCCGGTTTCACCCAAGGCTCCAGGTATCAGAACGAACCGATGTGGCAGCACGGAAGACAAGATTCTCAGACGGTGAGGGGCAGCGTCGTCGACAATACTCCAAAAGACCGCGCCAACTATGCCGCTGCGCTGAAGGCATGGTCTCGCTTCCGCTTTGTGCGCGAGGGCTGGTTCACTCCAAAGGAAGCCATCGATTACATCCAGTACTTCTACAAGTACCTTGCGCCGCTTACGCCTGTCGCGCTTCCGGACTTCCGCCCACCTGAGTCGCACGAGAGGTTGCTCGTCCAGGAGCCAATGCTCACGATCACGATGCTGCTTATAGCGACACGCCACATGAGGATCGAAGGACCTGGGTCATTGAGTCGCCCGTACCAGATCCATGACAGACTGTGGAAGTATCTGCAAGGCATGATCAACCGTGTGGTGTGGGGCCAGGAACAATTTGGCGGTGGATTCTGCGGCGCTGGCAGTGAGCCGGCTAGCGATGTCAACCCACTGTCACGCAAAGGTCTACGCACTTTGGGCACGGTGGAGTCGCTTGTGCTGCTCACGGAGTGGCACCCGCGTATGATGCACTTCCCACCAGAGGAGGCCGACTCCGAGCTCATGCTGCCGAGCGAGCCTGTCTCTACGCCCGGTATCACCGATGAAGACGAGGTGCCGAAGGGCATCGGTGGCCAGCGCATGGACGCTTGGCTCGAGCCCTGCTGGCGCAGCGACCGTATGTGCTGGATGCTCCTGGGCATGGCCATGTCGCTTGCCTTCGAGATCAGTGTCTTCGACTCCTCCGACTGGCAACGCCATGCGCGCTCCATGGACGGTCAACCACTTTCGGTCGAAGAGCTGCAAACTTACGACAAGCGCCGTGGTAGTGTCAGGGACCTGCTTCTCGTCTATGTCACGCAGACGAGCGGTAGGCTTGGACTTGTGTCTGTCCTGCCCAGCAACTACAGCAAGCCTGAGGACAGCGAGCTCTTCAAGCGCGGCGTTGGCCAGCATAGCACCCTGCAAGAGACGACCTTGCACTTCTGGCTTCGCATGGCTGCGCTTATCCGTGAGGGCAATCAGAGTATCTTCGCCAACAAGGCGTTCACTCGCGACCTTGTCAAGAACGGCAATTACAAGGCTGCTATCGAGCGCATGCAGGAGCCCTTGGCGAGATGGCGCCACGACTTCGACAACTGCCCTTCGATCCCGAAGTACATGTGCTGCATCCTCATGATCGAGTACGAATACTGCCGCAGCTACATCAACGCTCTTGCGTTACAGGCTGTGGCTGAGCGCTGTGCCAACGAGCAGCCGCTGCAGATGTTCGAGACGCCGTCAGAGATGGTCGCAACTGCGCATTCCGCTATCACGACCAACGGCGTACGTACCGATGTCGCCATTCCACCACAGACCCTCAACAAGTGGCTCGGTGGTGACCGCAAGTACATGCTCGCCGTCGGCGATTCAGCGCGCAACTTGCTGAAGATCGTCGTCGACGGTCTATATCCGGGCGAGTATCTACGCCATGCGCCAGTCCGAACCTACTTCCGGATCATCAGTGTCTCCATCATGCTCTTTAAGTCTTTCGCGCTTGGTGCGAGCGAGAGCGACATCGCCGACTCGCTGACCCTGATGGATCGTACCGTCACCGCGCTGAAGGAGTGCATTGTGGACGACGTGCACGTGGCTAGTCGCTTCGCCGATCTGCTCGACAAGCTCAGTCAGAGCCTCAAGCCGCGTCTGGTTCGCATTGCTGCGAATGGTCGTCCATCCAACAGCCGCCGTGTCAGCCAGTACAACACGCCCATGGCTTCTTCTGTGCACTTGAACCAAATGGGCAATGGACTCCATCCTCAGCAGAACTACCAGCAGAATCAACAAGCTACTGCCGGTGCTATGCCAAACCAGCAGCAGCAGCAGCAACAATGGAGCTACAACAACTTCGACGCTACCAACAACACCACGAACGCTTACACAAACCCACTGCTCGGCATCTCGAACGACGCCTACGACCTCACCGGTAACGACTTCTCCGTTATGCCACCGCCAAATTACCTTCGCTCCCCCAACAGTGATGGCATGAACGGCAACACCGGCGCCTACGACCCAGTCTATGGCACGAACACCTTCGGCGCCCAGAACACGACAGAGGACTGGTTGACTTTGCCGCTTGATGCACTCCTCAATGCCGGTGGTACAGTCAACCAGACGATGTACGGGCCGCAGATTGACGGCCAGGACATGCTTGAGGTGCTGCTTGGTGGCACTGGTGGTGGGCAAAACGGATTTTGAGCGCCCAGCAACTTCGAGACTCCTCTACCTACGACTACCATGCTGCGACATCGACGACGTTTACACTCTCCACTATCTGTCAGAGTACTCACGACCTTCTTCCTGCATAACGGCATAACGGCATAACGGCATAACGATACGACTCGAGCGGCTGATGATGATTACGGCTGCTTCACGACGGATGATGTGCTTATTAACGGTGGCTCATGGACATACGATTGTTTGCGTGCTTGCTGCTTCACGCGAGATACCCTCTAGTTAGCTAGGCGTAATGACACGAGATCGTTTCAATCAGCTTCCTTGTCGACCGTGTAAGTTGCAGCCAGCCTCCTCATCAGATGATCCTTTGCAGTGATGACCTCGCCATCTCGTGAGCCTTTACCTGTGCTCGCAGCGTGCTCGTCAACAAGCTTGCTGGGTACGGCCTCAAGACGAGCGTCGTCTAGCGGATGGCAGAAGTACGCTATGCTGTACCTGTCCTCGCCACCACCTTGCGGGAAGATGACGCGATGTACTGTCGACTTCAAAAAGCCTGCAGTCCAGTCTTCGAGCAGGTCACCAATGTTCACCAATATTGGCAAGGCACGCTTGTCTGATCCGTCACCGTTCGCCATGCCACCAGAATGATCGAGAGGATCCACAGGCACGGCCGCCCACTCTCCGCTCGGCGTCTTGATCTCCAGACCGGGCTGTCCTCGCTGCTGAAAGAGTAGTGTGATGCTGCCGTAATCGCTATGGGCACCTGCGCGAATGTCGACACCATTCTCGTATGTGTCTACCTTAGGATAGTAGAGCAGACGGAAGACCGAGCTGGCATCGCCTTGTGATCTATCGTGACCGTGGCGTGATGTGAACCACTCTCTATCAATACCTAGAGCGATGGCGAAAAGCTCGAGGATCTTCTGACACAGGTTGTGACACTTGCGTTGGAAGCCCATTATGGTGTCAACGTGCGGCTGCAGTGACTTCGGCATTGGTTGCTGTGGTCGACCGTTGATGGGCTCACCCATGTTGAACGCTCTGGACAAGTCAGCATCAGTACACCTGTTCACGGTTAGTCTGCTTACTCCTTCACATCAGGGCGCTGCTGCGTTGCTGGATCAAGCTTCTCGACTCCTCTGCTCAGCCACCCATGATTCTTCCCGGCCTTGTTCGAAGAGATCGAGCACTCCTCTTTGTCCTTCAAAGGCGAAGCGAAGAACCCTTGCGACAATTCGAACATGTGGTCGATGTCAGTAGGTGCTATGCCAGTCTCTTCGTTCTCAATGAAGACGAAACCATTCTTCGTCACTGCTTCCAATAGTTGCCGAGAAGCCTTCGAATTGCTGTCACGGATATCGACTAGCTGTACTGGACCTGCCCCGTTCGAAGCCATTTGAGCGTTGTCCTAACAGCCGTGTCATGTCTTGTCAACTCCTCTGGGTCAAGATGAGATAGAAGAGGATGAGGCGTGCCGTGCGGCAGTTGAGAGTCAGCGCCTTTGCCGCATGCGGCTAGATCGGAGGCTAGCGCCATGTGCCTACCACCCACGACTGCTCTCTCCGGTGTTTCTCTTCCGCCGAACCTACCTTATGAAAGTCTCTTTCAAGAAGCCATGTTGTGCATGGTCTACTTCTAACGATGCTTAGAGTCTCACGGAAAGAATTGCCTTGGAGATTCAGCCTCCCGCCAGCGAGCGTTAAAGGAGAAGCCGAAGAGCTACAAACCTATCACCTGTAGATCCACTGCTTATCGTGAGCTTTGTATACTAGCATTGTTATAGCTCCTAGGCGTATATAGAGCTACTTATACAGTGAGTCTATATCTTTTCACCCGTCCTCCTCAAATTGAAGCGCAGCTGCAGTGGACGACACGGAGTCGAAGGGATCACTAGGAGAAGTCTCCAAGCACTGCATGGCTTTTCAACCCGACGTCGACGCCGCCTCTATTGCCCGTCTTTCTCTCCACGACTCCAACTATTTCAGCATCCAGGAGTCCCAATCGTTTCACCGCCTAGCGCTTCTGAGGTATTGGGACATCCCCATTGGCTCGGAAGTGCTGGGGTTGGGATGCGGGCAGGGAGACTGTACGACTATCCTCGCGTGTGCTGTGGGCGAGCAAGGCAGAGTGGTGGCGGTCGATCCGACGGAATTGGATTATGGTGTGCTGCCTGTTGTCGACGGCCGAGCATAAAGCAGCGGACTGATACATCTGCAGGCGCACCGTATACCCTCGGCCAAGCACAGGCCCACATCTCGCAAGGGCCGCTGGGTGGACGGATCACCTGGATCCAACAATCAGCTCTAGAGTACCTCTCCTCCCTCCCCTGTCCCTCCATCTCCCCGTCGTCCGCCAGCGACAATGAGGCCTTCGATGCAACAGTGCTCGCACACTGCCTATGGTACTTTCCCTCCTCCTCACTCGTTCTTTCAACTTTCCGCGCTCTCAAGCAACACAGTAAGCGTCTCCTCCTTGCAGACTGGTCGTTGGTGGCTACGCACCCCTCTGCTCAGCCTCACGTACTAGCCGCGCTCACCCAGGCAGCGCTGGAGTGCCGGAAACCCAAGAGCTCCTCGAACGTCCGAACGGTACTTAGCCCAAAACGGCTTACCGAGCTGGCCCTGACTGCCGGGTGGCAACTTGAGAGCGAGACCCGCATACAGGCTGAGGAGGGGTTGTTAGACGGACAATGGGAAACTTCCGCTTGTCTTTCCGCCGCGTTCGAAAGAGAAGTAGAGGAGCAAGTACGTGATGAGAGGGAACGGGGGGTGGTTATGGCGTTACGGGATGCGTGCGAGGCGAGCCTAGAGGGTGTGCAGGAGGGTCTCAAGGGAGTTAGAGCAATGGACGTTTGGGTTGCTACTTTTGTCTGATCGGGCAGCTAAGCGAGGCCTTTCTCTTCGCAGACTCTATGGTCCTGCAACCTTTTATCCTCCCTATCATTGCCAGACTCGCCACCCAAGTCTGCAAACGCGCAGCAAAGTTCCTGCGAACCCGCATTTACCCAAAACTCAACCGTGCAGCAGTCCTTCTCCTTCAATCAGATCTAGCAGCTGCTGAAGCTCCTTCTCGCAACGCTCCAGCGTCTGCCCCGGTCTAAGCATCCTCTTACCATCGACCCGAATCAACCCTCGGAGGTGATCGAGAGCCTTGCGAAAGTTCTCCCGCGTGGCTACCAAGTCCCGTGGCAGAATCACCAGGACAAACCTCGAAGATTCAGAGGGACTGTTGAGTGCCCAAGACAATTCAACACTGAGGCGAACCTGTGTTTTCAGATTGACGACGACCGGAGCGAAGCGCCTCACGATCAAGTAGATGTCGTGTCCCTTGGCGTTAATATCGGATGAGAAGTCGTATGAACTGTTCCACCTGCCCAGCGATACCTCAACCGAGCGTAGATGTTGCGTCGCAGACTCGAGCTCGTGGATCCATCCTCGCATGGCGTACGACCGCTCCATGACTGTTCTGTTGCCTGCAAGGGGCATCCAGCGACCTCCCGTGAAGCTATTTGGAGTCCGGTAGCTCAGGACGTGCGCATGGATTTTGAAGCGATTGGCTCCGTAGAATAACGGATATGTCTCCTCGTGAATCTCTTTGCATGTAATCATGAGACCTATGTGTCTCTGAACAGCCAGCGGTTGCGAATATCCTCGATAGTTGGTATAGGTCCATAGATGTGAGCCTCGATGGGCTTCGGCATGACCAGCACTAGCTCATAGATGATGTTCCTGAGCTCAGGCGCAAGCTTGTGGAGTGGCGAATTGTCCATGGCTGTATGTAATCGGTAGGTGATTGTATTTTGAGGTTCGCGGCAGTTGTAGGCGGTTGAATATCTCCTGGAAGGTTGGTATGTGCGTTGTGTTGCGTTGTGCTGAAGCTGTCGTGGTAATATATTGATTGATGTAATCATCAAGCAGAGTCTTCAGTGATCTTATACAGCCTGTGTTCCTCGTCAATCATCATTCACCGCTCTGTGCATTTGCGGCCATCGAGTGAATGCCCGACAACGCACAAGTGACATCAACATGATGAAAGGATCGAGCCATAACAGCAGCTCGTGATTGCAATTGAAGCTCGCGGCTCGCTGTAACGCTTTCATGCCCTTGCGGTCTCAGCCAGCGTAGGTGCAAGGGTGTTGCCCTGGCGCATAACCAACATATGGCGCTGCAGCTCATAGGGCCGATCAAAGAGCGCCTTGGAAGTGCAGCCGGCGAAGCCACACCTGAGGACTTTTGCCGTCTGCCGTCCAGCTGGTATGGAGCCAGCATCAGGGCAGAGCACAACAGTATGTCCGCCCGTCAATGGTCCCGGGGACGTGGCAGTGGCCACAGAGACCATTATTGAAGCGAGAGCACAGTCCGACCCGGGCGTAGCGTCAGCTAACTGGTGGTCCGGGTCCGCTTCCTTCACGTGAGCTGGACGTGCATGTCCTCCCAAGTCGCACTTGAGACAAGGCATTAAGGCTGGGGCGGATCCTCTTGCCCGTGAACGAGCGGCGGCAGCTCGTGTGGGCATGAGCACCCTCGCGATTCCGGAGCGACATTGAGATGGTGCATGGATCGATGGTTTGCACGGCATCTTATAAGGGTTCGATGCCCACGTAGATGTTCGTACCGATGCTCTGGTGGCTTCCGTCGAGGCATGCCGGACCATGTGCAGATGCCTCGCCACAGTGGTTGGCTAGCCTATGGCTTGGATGCATCTGGCCGAGGAGTGGGCAGGAGGGCGATGCTAGGTCGAATGAAGGCAAGCGATGGCTGAGCTTCCTTTCAGGGATGAGTGCTATTGAGCGGTCGAAGTGCGAAAAGAGTGGAAAAGCTGGTGGAGGTAGCGGCAGAGTCTTATGCTCGCTAGCCTGCTATGAACAGGGCGACGCACGTGAGCTGCAGCCGAGTCTGTGCTACAGCCTCGTCCTGAACGCAGGCGCAGGCGCGCCGCATTGCGATGTGGACGTCAAGCAAAGTGGCATGATTCCTACCATGACCTCTACCTAGCCTGATTTGTGTGCAAGTGGATGAAGAGAGCAGAGCAACATAGGAGACGAGGAGAAGCAGCCTTAGGCACACGGATCAAGCGGCAAGAAAGATATTGGCGCTTGGCGCCAAGTTTAAGCAGCCAGTAGCGCAGACACTTACCGAGCCAATGATCGCGAGCCACACCTTCTGCGACAGCCTTGTCATTCCATCTCAGCGACGGCATCATGGCATCGCCCATCAAGTCGCTACTCAACGGTACTGAGCGGCTCTGCTCTGCTAGGTCCGGGAATAATCTCAAGCAAGAACCGCTTGCTCGCAACTTGCTTGCAGCTGATCCCAGCATGTAGCCCACAGGACCGTGCAGTAGAATGTGGAGTACGGCTCGAGATAAAGATGCAAGACAAAGATTCGGCGAACGTACCTGCTGCTGCCAAGAATCAGAATATATCCAGACATGCGCAAGGAGTATTGGTGCATCAAGGGTATCATTTGCTACTCATCGGCATCCACAGGATCTCAAAGCTACTACATCCGTAGGCCCAATCGTCCGGTGGCAGCTCCAGATATATCACTCATCAGCTGCGCCATTCGCGGCCTCCTCCCGTCTCAACTTCTCCTCTAGTCGCCGCCTTTCCGCATTCTTCAGTCGTATCATCGTAATCTCATCCATACTTGGACTACCAGCGCCAGCACCTGCTGGAGTCCGATTGGGTGTGCCTTTAAATGAGGCGAAGCTGGGAACCTTCTTCAATCCTGGCCCGTCGCCATTCTTCTCTTCTCGTCGAGGTGTACTCGGTGCTGCTGTAGCGCCCTCTCGTCTCACATCGGTAGGATTTGGTTTCGAGATCGGAGTCGCTGGTTTTGGTATACAAGATGGTTCTGATCCACTTGCCCATCCCACGGCCTCGAAGATGTCCCATGTTGGATCTCCAGATGAGCTTGACATCTTTGAGTAGTCAGAGACCGCCGCATGAGCTCCAACAATGCTTTTATAAACCAATACTGCAGTCATGTAGTCCTGCTTCTTCTTTTCTCCAGGCGGTTTGATCCGTTTCTCACGCAGTAAGCAGTCTTCTATAGGCCCGAACTTGCTCCAAAGTTTCTTCAGACCTTCTTGGTCGAGCTGAGAAGCCGACTTGGGATACCGCAAGGTAATGGAGCGATCCATATCTGAAGGTCCCGTCTCCGCATGGCTACCGGGCGTTTGAGGTGCTGTTTCGCCTTCCCGGATCTTGCGGTCTTCTTCTTCCTCTTCGAGAGCTGCTTGACGTAGCATTTCTTCGCGTTCCTTCCGTCTCCTCTTCCCATCTTCTTGTAATCGATCTAACTCGCGCTGGAATTTGGCATCGGCATCGTCGTCGTCGCGTTTGCGCTTGAGCGCACCACTCTCCCTTCTCTCGAGGTCCTCCTTCAACCCCCTCCTTCTACCCTCAAAGGCCTGATCTCTAACTTTCTTCTCCTCCCTCGCTCTCCTTGCATTGTCATAGAGCTCACGCACTCCAGCATCGCTCAAGACATCGTACGCGATCTGGAGAAGATGAAACTTATCGAGCGCATCTTTATCGCTGGCACCGACTTTATCAGGATGGTACTTAAGGGCTGTCTTGCGGTAGGCACGACGGATCTCAGAGTCTTGTGCTGCTGGTTGGAGGCCGAGTAGATCGTAGAAGTCGTGTGAGGAGTTGAGAGCGTGCGATTTGAGATCGTCGGTCGACATGGCTGAAATCTCAGGGAGGTTGTGGCGCTTCGTTGAGGATGGGCAGTTCACCACCAGCACCTATGGCTACGTCGTGTGCTGGGAATGTCTTGAGTCAGTCATGCGGGAGTGCGGCCGATCGCTACGGGAGTTGCCGGCGACTGCTCCGCGCTTCTTGGGATCCGAGCTCGAGGTCTCAAGTGAAGGCTGGTTTACCGCCGACGAGCACAACACACCTTCTTGCCACGCCGATGCCACTACCTTATGATCTTGCGACTCTTCCTAGCCATAGACCGAATCACTAACACCCTTGAGATCAGTCAGACCACTGCCGTTGAACTGACCTTCACTACATTCACGTAGCTGCCGCCCACGCGCAGCTACACTTTCACCGACCAAACATCCTCACTTCGGCAATGCAACATAGGCCAAAAGATGGCAGAGAATATTGCGAACATGAGCCTACTTGACTGGCTCGACGACCTGACCGTCCGCTTCCTCCTCAACCTCCCACAGTCCGAACTCTCCTCGGTCCCGCGCCTCTGCTTCCAAGTGGAAGAAGCACAATGGTATTACGAAGACTTCATTCGCCCGCTCGCAGCCGCCTCTGGGCATCCCTTACCATCTCTCCCACTACGGCAGTTCTGCCTGCAGCTATTCCAGCACTGCCCGCTGTTGAGTGGCTTCACGGACGCGCAGCACATCGCCGCTTATGAAGAGTTCTTGGCTTACAAAGTGAGGGTACCGGTGAGGGGTGCTATTCTGATGGATGAGGGCATGGAGAAGTTGGTATTGGTCAAGGGGTGGAAGAAGGGAGCTAGTTGGTCGTTCCCGCGGGGCAAGATCAACAAGGACGAGAAAGACTTGGACTGTGCGATACGCGAGGTGTATGAGGAGACTGGCTTCGATGTCCGAGGTGCCGGTCTTGTGCCTGCGAGAGAAGAGGAGGTGAAATACATTGACGTTACGATGCGCGAGCAGCATATGCGGCTCTTCGTGTTTCGAGGCGTGAAGGAGGACACGCATTTCGAGCCCCAGACTCGCAAGGAGATCAGCAAGATTCAGTGGTATAATGTTAATCAGCTGCCGGGGTTCAAGAAGCAGAAGCATAACGCGCAGGAGTCAAGCAACAAGTTCTACATGGTAGCACCATTCTTGGGGCCGTTGAAGAAGTGGATCAATCAGCAGAGGAGAAACGATGCGCAAGTTGCTGTGCCTGCCAGTGATATACCGAGTGCCTACGTTGGTACCGAGGGCGAAGTGTCGACTGCTGAGCAGGAGCCAGCGATACCTGAGATTGAGCCGGAGCATGTGGACACCAGGAGTGCGGAGCTCAGGAGGCTACTGAGTATCGGTACCGCGCCGGAGTCTGCTCCACAACAGCAGATGTCACCACCTCCAACCAATGGCGCAGCTCAGACCCACGACTTGCTAGCTTTACTGAGAGGTGGACCGCCAAAGGCACAAAATCATGTGCCGCAGACGCCGGTGGAGCAGATCAATGCTTTCGCCCCTCAGCCGCAGACACCGCAACCTCATCATCCGAGACATCCGTCGATGGTCGGCATGCATCAACCCGTACCGCAATTTCCTTTCAGTCCACAGAGGCTGGAGCAGCAACAACAGCACCGCAACTTCAGCGTACCTACCCATGGCGTGTTTGGCCAAGGTCCCGGCGGCTTTCCTCAGCAACCTCAGCAACAACAAGCTCCGTTCCAACAGATGCCACCAGGCTACGCGACCATCGGCAGACAACAGCAGCACCAACCACAGAGGCAAAGCATGCCTGCTCACCACTTCCCGGGACCCAATCAACATTTTGGCCAACAGAACGGCACGGCATTCAACGCGCCCCAACGCCAGCCAGTTCAGCCTCCGTCTCAGGCGCCGCAACATGGCTTACCACCTATCCACTTGCAGAACCAGTTCCCGCGGCCTTCGGATGCGTTCATGGCGTCCAACCAAGGACCGCAAGGTGCCATGGGTGGTGGACCTTCCGTGCCGAAAGCGAATGCTCTACCCATGCCGAAGTTGAATCCGAATGCTATGAACTTACTCAACGCTTTCAAGAGCGGCGGCAGCAACCCTGCCCGCTCCAGCGCAGGTGGGCAGCAAGCTCCGAGACAGGCGAGCCAACAACAGAGTGCATTGCTAGATCTTTTCAGGAAGCCCTCTGCCAGCCAGGCGTCGCCGGTAGTTTCATCAGCAGCGGAGCCGAGTTCACCGACACTTACCGATACTACGGAGAAGCCAACGAAGCCAACGCAGAAGAGGAAGCCGACGCTTAATGAGATCACGAGGACTTTGCCGAGCAAGTTCAAGGTCAAGTCGCCGCCGCCTACAAAAGAACCGCAGCCGCCGACCCTGCAATCAGCAGTGCAAATCCCTACTTCCGCGAATGAACCTAGCGTGGAGAGACCGAGATCACGCGGACAGCTCTACGATCCAGCTAATCCAAAGTCCATTGTGCGCGAGACATCACGGCAAGCACACAGACCGGAGCAACAATCTCTGCCTATCCGACAACGACCAACTTCACAGCATGCAGCCCGCTCGGCAAAGCCAACCCGATCACCGAAAGCGAAGGCGAAGGGTATTGAGAATGGGACGCCGCAGCCGCAGCAGCAGGTCCCGGCTTTCACTATACTTGCTCGTCCTGGCTCGGTCAGGGGACAGAAGTCACCAGCGTTTTCGCCGGAGCAATCGCAGCGAATGCCGACCAGTCCGTTGAGGAACGAGACGCCAAAGTCTGCACAGGCGCCTCCGGTGCAGGTGCTCAAGAGACCTGAAAGTGTCGATCCTACTACCGTGCAGAAGGTCGCAGAAGCGGTCGAAGAGACCACGAATGGTACTGGTGCGCAGGATAAGCGCGAATCTCTACTTGCGCTCTTCGGTAAAGGCAGCATCAGCTCACCGCCGCCTTCACAAGCGCCAGCTCCAGCACCACCAAACCCAGCAGAGGCGAAGAAGAACAATCTCCTCAATCTCTTCACCAGCGGCGTTTCTGCTGTATCGGCACCACAGTCCGCTACAGCAACTCCTATACTCATGGCCCCTCCTCCACCACCAGCACTCGTGCCCGAACGCAAGCCCAGCACGCAGAGTGTACACCAGAGATCGCAAACACCGCAGAACACTCTCCTGGATCTCTTCAATAAACCCTCCACGAACAACAAGCTAGACAGCCCAGGTACGCCCATCTCACCTTTCACCCTTGGCACACCAGCTACGAGAAACGCGCCTATGACTCTCGGCGGGCATCAACACCGCGGTTCTGCCGTCTCTGCTTCTTCTTTAGCAGAGGAGATACGGCAGGGTTCGGTTGGTGGTGGGAGAACGCCTACGCCTGGTGCGATGGCCATGGACGGCCAGAGGAGCAGGCTAGGCAGCATGGCTTCGGCTGCTGATGGCGATAGCGCGGGTGCAAGTAGGAAGACGAGTGGAGCAGGCACACCAATCGAGGCCAAGGGGTTCTTGTTGGATTATCTTAATGGGGTTGTTAAGAAGGAGGGGTATCGGGGGGCTAAGAGAGGGTGAGAACAGTATACTGGGAGGGCTACCCTGAAGCACTTGCTTGGCAAAGCCAGGTTCGATGGAGATGAGTCAGGAGACCATGAGGTATGGGTGAAGTAGGGATGGCACCCAAAGGTCCTAGCAGACAGGTTTGATACCGAGCCCGTACAGAGATGCGGCAAGCCCGCTACATCGCGTTACTGATGCATCAAGCTGCCAGCAACCTTCGATCTTGTTTTCACTTTCGTTAACCGCACGCTCATCCTACCTTCACTCTATCTTCCATCGATACTCATAACTGCACAGGATCTCCGATCGACTATGCTCTGCTAATTGTGTGCGGTAGATGTCCCTCTTGCTGCATCTGCTAAGCCCCAGCGCTGACGTCCTAAGGCTTCATCACGTGATGCGGCTGTGGCGTACCCTGCCACGTCGTACCCGAAAATTGCCCAGAGTCGCCCATATTGGGCATCAAGGGCGGCGGAGAGGGCGATTCGCTCTGCATAAAACCACTGTATCCCCTGGCGACCCAGGAAACTCATCCTTGTGCTGCTTTGAGCAGTTGTCAGTCATTCGCCTATTACTTCTCCAGCCTTGCATGATATCACGTGCCCATGCACATCGTTCGGACGCCGCCTGATACAGCTGACCTCTCAGCTGCCCGATAATATGGAGTTTCCTCGGGACTACGGTCTTGGAGCCGACCCGATGGACACGCTCAACACACTGGATTGGCCGGATCAGCTCGACGAAGACATGGTGTTCATGGACTTCATGACAAGCGCTGTTTCCAGTAAGGTTGCAGCTACGCACAGGTGAGTTCAGTGTCGCGCATTTAGCTGGACCGCCGCGAGTTAGGCCCATATACTGGGAGCAGACCTTGCCAGGATACTATGCCCAGTCACTACGTCCAGAGGATACTGCCAGGACATCAGCCGTAGGATACCATGCCAGCGGACATTGTGCCAGAGGAGATTATGCCATAGGATATTATGCCAAAGGGCACTGCCAGGACATCAACCCAGGATTTACCATGCCAGGGCCGGCTAGCTCAGGAGATATGATTCCCACGCATTTCAAGACATATCAGCCGAGGACGCCGTATCGGCCCAGGATGTCGCAGCCGCATCAACAAAGAGCGTATCACGAGGGGATATCTCCTCTGATCCGTACCATGACAGGACATGCCTCCCCGGGAGCTTTCATACCAAGACATCCTATGCCAGGGAGGGACCGTACCCAAGGGAGTGCCCACATATCTGAGATGCCAGACATGCGATACCCAGGAGAAGCCACACCTAAGGATAGACGACCCCAGGGACTGAGATGCCACCGAGAGGACAGCCCAGGGTACACTGTGCCCAGTGAGCACCCACAGAAGGCCAGCCAGCCATATGCCAAGCGTCGGAGCGCACCAGGTGGTGCATACAAGACCTGGTCTCATCCTGCACGTCGCCAGGTGAACGAATGGTCCGGATCTTGCCGGGCTGCCCTACACCGAGTTCGCTCGAGCCATGTTCGCCTGGAAATCTGGAAAGACGTCCGAGTCAGTCCTTCTTTGTCTGAGTCCAGCGACAGACAACCGTCAACCTGGAGACAGCTCGAAGTGTGCATTGAGGACCTCCTTGAACCACCGTGAGATCACCCTCCGTCATTCCGCGCCCCAACCAGGAATTTGAGAGATGTCTTATTTGGCTGCCAAAGCTGTGCTCCCAGCACCTCGGATGGACCGAATGAGCCTACCGCCTGCGGACTGATCCATCAATAGGCCCAACGGTGTTCTTGGCATCCATGGCGTGGCGTCGTCGACGCTCGTGGCCTTCTGCAGAGCTCAACGCCCCGTCAGTCGGCTACAAGACAATGCCCTCAGTCCACTTGGCCACGATCATGTTGTTTCAAAGCAGCCCGGCAGGCGAGGATACCTTGTGCAGATGGCGAGCCAATGCCGCAGTAGTTTCCTGGTCCAGAAGAGCTCCAGACAACTGCTCTAGATCCGTCCTCACCACGAAGACTTTTCGACAGACAAAGACACTCGTGATGCCAGCCATGATGGGACCCCGTTGTCCAGCCGTTCATATCAGCTACCCCTCAAGCCTCACGCAGTGCGAGCATGGCGAATGGTCTCGTATGCCAACATCCAGTCCCCGGCGCTGAGACTTAAATGAAGGCCCCCGGGAAATGGTAAGGCTCGCGCTGACAAGTTTCTGGACAGTCACGTTATATGAAACAGTGGAGATGTCACAAACCCCAATCATGTCACCGCGAAGCTTCCGGTCGGCCTTTGTCGATGCTGAGAATTATACATTCTTCGTTACCCGTTCAGACATAAGTGGCTGTTGAGCCGTATATAGTACGACTCCTCAAAGTCGTCAGACGCCGTATTTATGGGACTGTTCATGCTGACCACGTGTACCAGCGTTGAAGCCGAATCAAATTGCGCATCCCCCAACTCAACCGAGCCTTGACTGTTCATCAAGGGGCATGCACCGACGCTCATACTAACAAGCTGGTTGGCCTGACTAACGCTTCTGGTCGACGCACCTCCGTCCATTGAAGATCTCTCTGCCTACACTTCCGCAGCCACGTCAATGGGAACCCGGGTTGCTGTTACTGTCATCAGGATCGTTACTGGAAGACCACTTTGCCGTGCCACTGACCAATAGGACAGGACTCTCTGAAACTAACATCTTCTACAGCAACGAGCCATCAGCTACCATGGACGCTCCAAACTTCCTCGGCGAGCCTAACTTCTACACCGCAGGGCTGGACGATCAGCCGTTCCAGCCGCTGACGACGTGCGCAATCGCACCGACCCCCTCCACACCTACGCATGGTGACACCCACCACACAGCACGCAGAGCTTCGATGCATGCGAATGATCGGTCCAACGGGCATTGCTGCTGCTGCGACCACATCTGTCAGCGAAAAGCAACATTTGGTCAGCACGACAGAAGCGCCTCGGGGAGACAAGCCGACTCTTTTACTTCGACTATCTCCGAACCACAGCTGTCCCAGCCATCTCACTTCGACAGCGGGCCGTATGGAGTTGAGTGAGCGTTACAAGAGCTCAACGGTACGGCAATGCAGGCAAGTGATCGCCATCGAATCTGCTTTCCACGTGAGTTCACAAGTGGAGGACATGATGCCACGCGCCGAGACTCCGTCACGATGCCTTCAGATTGCGATGAAGACCTCACCATCTTTGATACCTCACCAGCCCTCCAGAGCACATTGGCACCCAGCAACCAGTCCGGAGTCAAAGTTTGCCACACGCTGGACGAGGTCCCACCGGGAAGACAACACGGAAAGGTCTTGAAGTGTGGCATTTGCATGTCGTACAAGCTCTTCAGTCGGAAGTTCGAGCTGCAGCGTCATATGGCCAAACACTTCGCAGGGAAGCATCCGTGCAAGCAGCCGGGTTGCATGTTTGTCGGTAGAAGGGCATTCAAGAGGGCCGACAAGCTGAGAAGACATGAGAAAGATGTGCTCGGGGTGAAGGGTGGCTAAGAGCGGCAGACGACAGGGCTGGCTGCTTGCCTTTGCAGGAGTTTGGAGATCGGAGTTGGCAACACCTTGGTTGTTGGGCGGTTGTCTGTGTGGTTATAGTGTCTGTCTTTACACATTGTATCATTACATGAACGAGACCTATGCCGTCCCGGCCATCACGTGATACTGTCGAGGTAGCTTTCCGCACGGACTCGAGCTCGCCGAATCAGGCAGCTCTCGTCTTATCTCTCTTCCCTCCACTCCAACACCACCAAAGATAGACTTTGTAACCAACGCACCTTGTCGCCTATCTACACCCATTGATCTTCCTTTCCCGTCTGGATTACGCAACTATGGCCTGCAGTGTGCGCTCCGCTCCGGTTCGGCGCATCTCGCGCCTGTACAGCCCACCATCCCACCATCTCGAGTGACGCCGGATGTGACTGTGGACGCTGACTACAACCACAGGCCGCCGTAGTGTGTGAGTACTCCGGCCATTTACTCTTGGGCATTGCTTCTGTCTTGTCTACTTCCTTTGCACTGCTTTGCTGAAACGTTGCACTCCATTTCCTCCACCTGTATCTCCGACATCGTTGCTCATGCCCCTCCTCTCGCAACGGCTTCGATAGCGCCAATTGTTGGGTCTGGTCTCTCCTCTTATTCTTCTTGCATCTTCAGAAAGACCGCAAGATCGGCTGTCTCAATCGAAGGGCAACACCAGGCACGCACGTGGCTGAGCACGAGGACGAGCCAGCAGGCAAGTGTCTTAGGCGGCTGTGGAGGCTGACTGAGCGACTCACAACGCCGGCTATATAAGCAGCATACGCAGCGTCTTACTCCAGATCAGCAGCGGCCTGTATGACCATGTCATGGCTCTCGGCCTCCGCCTTTGAACCAGCGCTACCCGTACACTGCCAGCCTACGACCGACTTCCTTCTCCGCTTTAGCAGCGCTTTCCATGTCTGCGTACCTACTCCACTAGCCTTCGCATCCCAGCTGCTCGGTACGCTGAGTATCATCGCGTGGCTGTTCGCACAGCTGCCGCAGATCTACAAGAACTGGAGTATAGGGAGCACGTCAGGGTTGTCGATCTTCTTCTTGGTGGAGTGGTGTTTGGGAGATCTTGCGAACCTGTTCGGAGCACTTTTCACGCATCAGGCAACATGGCAGGTTGCAATAGGAGCATATTACGTCTTCGTAGACCTTTGTCTGGTTGGACAGTGGCTATGGTATGAGAAGTTGAGGCATGGGAGCATAGTGCGGAGAGTGTGGCCGAGTAAAGCTGGAGGCAGCGGCGAGGATGGACGAGATGGTGATATGGAGCAAGTCATTGTGGAAGGCATCCCGATCAGCCCAACCTCGACGGACGATGGATCTCAAGCAGATAGCGGCAAAGGTCAAGATAAGGCCAAGCAGCGCACGAGACCACAGATCATCTTCAGGACACCGACTTTCGAGTCTCAGAGGAAGGCAGAGGAAGAGAAGCCAAGCTCCGCGACCCCTGGAGGCACTACGATCCACCGGGTTGGGCCTTCTTCACCCATGCCTTCGCCGTCTCCGAGGACCGTTCTGTTGATCGCATGCCTGGTCGCTATGGCGCAAGCGTCGCCGCTGGTGAGACATCCGCATTCAATACATGTTGGGCACTCTGTAGCAGCGTCAAAACCAACACCGCTAGAGACCGCCGGAACGATCCTCTCATGGCTATCAACCGTGCTCTACCTCGGCTCCAGGCTCCCACAGCTCTTCAAAAACTGGCGACGAAAGTCAACGGCGGGACTGAGTCCCCATCTTTTCGTGGCAGCTTTCTGCGGCAATCTTTTCTACTCATCCGCGATACTTACGAACCCGAATGGCTGGTACGACTTTGGACCATACGGTGGAGGCGGCTGGGCTGGTCCAGAAGGCAATGACCGCGCTAGGTGGGTGGCGGCAGCCCTCCCTTTCTTCCTCGGCGCATTTGGTGTGCTTGGCTTGGATGGCAGTGTGGGCATACAGTTCCTCTTGTACAGCGAGAGCGCGAAGGTCATCGTGGTTGAAGAAGGCGGGGCGCAAAAGGGGCATTGGCGAAGAGTGAGCGGGTGGATGAGAGGGTGGGTTCCGAGCATTAGCGAAGGGAAGGGTAATGAGCGCGAAGCGTTGAATGAGCGTAACGATCAGCATGGTGATGGATACGGGACGATATGATGATAGATGATAGACGCATGAGAAACGATGTCCCACGGCTTTGAAAATTCAAAGGCGGAAGTACTGCATTCCACAGTCTCAGGAACACTTGACATGGTAAAAAAGCACTATGGAGAGCGACCGAAAATGCCAAAAAGATAAAGCTGCCAGAGATCTTCGAGGGTGGTGGTACTTACAGAACATCTTGCTCATCGCTCCCTAGGGAGAGACTCCCTGGTCCTACTCTGCACCTTGCAGAGTATCCTGGTCCCATTCTTCTGGTTCCAGTCTCAAGCGCGACTTCGCGCACTCTCCAGCAGACATTGCTGCTGGATTCCCGAATAATGCGGTCCTACTCTGCGTCTTGCTGAGTATCTTGGATCCATTCTGGTCCAGTCTCGAGCGCGATCTTCGCACTCTCCAGCAGACACTGCTGTTGTTTGCCAAGGCCAATACGGCCAAGGCGTTGCTTCTGATTGTGGTGTTGCTGGTTATTTGACGCCCAACTTCCATGGTAGATGGGCGCTCGCCTGAGCGATAAGGAGGTGTCGGTAGGTCGGTTCGAACCCAGTACTCCGTTTGTCGATTGTGGTTGCGCTGTTAGATGAGGTCAGTAGAGTGTCAAGAAAGCGAATTTTCGAAGACCTGGCAGCTTTCTTGTCCATGCGCAAAATTTATACATGTTATATACTGACAAGTGACGGTTTAGCCGACCACGAGCCGAAGACTTCCATGAGCTAAAAACGACCAAAAGAGAAAGAGAAGGACAAAAAGAGAAAGCTGCCAGATGTCTTTGGGGTAGGAGTTAGTGACTTACATTTGGCTGTTCGCTGGCGCCACTTTGGACGGCCTCTGCGATAGGCTGGTTGTAGGTCTGCGGCCAGTGAAGGCGCTGATCGCGGTTTGAGGGTGCTTTGACCCGGGTTGTGACGAGCTGCAGGCGCTCGTCAGTGGCTGTGAGGGTTCTTTGACCCATAAGAGTTCTTTGACTCTGGACGAGCGCTAGTGAAGGCGCTGTCCCTGGCTGTGTGTCGGACTGCTGCATACGAAGTGCGCGGTCGTGTTGTGGCTGGCTGCCCGAAGGCGTGGCTGCCGCTCGCTTTGGAGCGCTGTTCATACTTGCTCGAGGCGAAGTCTGTTGGTTGAGGTCAATAGAGTCCGAAGATATGAAGTTCGCGGACATCTGGCAGCTTTCTATGTCTGTGCACCTGTCCTGAGTCTTTCATATACAAACGAACATCAAGAAGCCGAAGATGAGCCACAGACCACTTTACACTTCATGCACAAGTTGAACTCCGGATACTAGTCGTGTCCACCACGCATGCAATGCGAAAGGTCGGAATTCGAGGCGATCTTGACGAGCTTCTGTACAGCGGCTCTTCAGCTATCATCGGTCTCTGCTGCGAGCTTGACATTCAGCCGAGCGATCGCACCGCATCTCACACAAATACATACAGCTATACTTGCCGTTCCGTCTACTTCGATAATATCGTGTACACTACCCAGCATCTGTTGCTGCGTTTTGCGGTATTTCACCACCGCCTGTCGCAGCGGGCGCGTGTTCGGCCTTCTCAGCAGCACCATCTTGTCTAGAACCATCTATGGCGACCTCTCGCTCCTCGTCGTCCTCACTGCCATCAACAATAATGACAGCACTCTCCTCCGTCTTCTCGGCTGCCTTCTCTTTCGCCTTCTCGGCTAGCTTGGCGTTCAACGCAGCCTCCGAGGGGGACTTCGTCTGTTATAAGTGGCACGGATGTTGCTGGTCGCGCACGTATCGCAGCGATCTCAGTAAATGGAAGGTGAGGCCTCGGAAGAGGTGTGGTGAGAAGGCTTGCTCGGCAAATCTCCGGAAGGCTGCCATCCTCACGCTCCTGCTCTGATCTTCACCAGACGTTCGTTCGTCAACGCCTCGACACGTTGCTGTGTAGTTACGACCGGAGCCTGCGATGTTGGGCTCATTGTTCCATCCTACACCGCCGTTGCAAGCTCGCACGTGGGCGAAGTCGCTCAATCCTGCAGGAACGCCCAGCCGCTATCACCACAAGACGGCAAAGTTCATGCAAACGGGTACATTGGCTTCCTGGGCGTCGTCATGTTCTGCAGCTCCTTCGGTTCGACAGACTTCCAACCCCGAGACGACCACTCAATCAGTCTGTATGCTCCACGCGGTGCCGACCTGCCCGGTCGAGCATGAGCAGTCTGCAGGAACGATGCGACGCTACCGCTCTGCAGCGGGCTGCTGGGCTTATATCAAGTCAAGCAGACCCATCAGTCTGGGTCGTAGGTCCAGACTGCGATTTCGTACAGTGAATAGATCTCTCTTACACCCACCATGTTGTTTCCCAACTCCCTCATTGCAGTCAGCTTCGCTGTCACGCTCACAGCAGCTGCTCCAGCAGCACCGTGGGGTAGCTGGTGGCGAGGTCATCACGGATATGGCAGTGGCAGCGGTATCAATGTTCAGCTTGGGCCGCGTCCCTACTACTTGGTCAACAACATGGATGAAGGTCCCCTCAAGGACAAGCTCGAGTCCTGCTCGGAGGGCCCATTCAGCACATCCAGCTCTTCCATATCCCATAGAGGTGCGCCATTGATGTTCCCGGAACACTCTAGGCAGGGATATGTTGCCGCTGCGAGGATGGGAGCCGGTGCGTAACATTTCTTCTCATTTTGACCATCATAAAGCTGATTGAACAGGTATCATCGAATGCGATGTGTCCTTCACGAGTGACCGCGAGCTTGTCTGTCGCCACTCGAACTGTGACCTACAGTACACGACAAACATTCTATCCATCCCCGAGCTGGCAGCGAAGTGCTCTGAGCCATTCGTGCCCTATGATCCGGTCACGGACACACCAGCCAGTGCAAAGTGTTGTACGAGCGATATCACTCTGGCGGAGTTCAAGTCGCTATGTGCGGAGATGGAAGCAACGACTTTCGACGCCCTCAGCATCAGCACTGGGAGCCCATATTTCGGCCGCATCGGAACAACTCCCGATTGGCGCACGAACATGTACGCCTACTCGTGTGCCGAGACCATGTCTCTGAAGGATCAGATCGCAGTAGTGGAGTCCATGGGTCTGAACTTTACGGCGGAGGCGAAGACGCCTGAAGTTCCTATGCCCTTCGAAGGCGATTACACTCAGCAAGACTTCGCTCAGCAAATCGTAGACACGTTCGTTGAGGCCAATATCGACCCCACCCGGGTATGGCTGCAGAGCTTCCTACCGGATGATATCTACTACTGGATTGCGAACGACTCCGCCTTCAGTGCGCAAGCCATCTACCTGGATGAGCGTGCTGACCTCAGTGCGGACGGCTACGACGTTGCCGTTGCATCACTCCCGAGCCTTGCAGCCCAAGGCGTCAACATCATCTCGCCTTCCATTTGGCAGCTCGTCACCATCGACAACTCTACTGGCGCTATCGTGCCCTCATCGTATGCCATTGCTGCTAAGGAGGCCGGTCTCGAGATCATTACCTGGTCATTCGATCGCTCTGGCCCGCTTGAGGTCGAAGGTGGTGGGTACTACTACGAATCGGTCAATCGGACGATCAACAATGACGGTGACGAGTACACTGTGCTCGACGTCATCTTTCAGCAAGTGGGAGCGACAAAGGTCTTTGCAGACTGGGCTGCGGTCGTGACTTACTATGTCAACTGCTTTGGGATAAACTCATAAGGGATAGTCTTGCAACACTGCTGGTCATATGTCCCAGTGAGCGACTCGGCTTGGATACAGAAGATACTAGATACCGTATAGCGAGAGCTGCAGTCCGCCAAGGATGCTTCGCAGCAAGTCTCTTGCTTCTTCCATATCCTTACCTGCCATGGTTATCCATAACACTCCGAGATCATCAGCAATTTTACACTGACTAATCTTCAACATATACATGCGACCTCACATTGCCTGACTTGCTGTCCAGTCCTCTGGCTCGGCCTCTCACACCACGGATAGTACGACGAATGGCACGCAAAGCAATGCCGACCACTAAGCCTGTGAGCGATCCACGCATTACGCCCGCCAGAGCTACCGAAGTATACGCTCGCAAGCAATTCAAGGCTGTGTATGCTCTATTTGCGGTTGTCAATTCTGAGTAGGTCAACAGTCCGAACTTTCGTGCAGGCAAGAGCCATCACTTCCCGGAGATCTGGAAATGCATCATCTTTTCACCGTGCACAAACATAATCGAACTGTATCTTCATTACAACGATGACCGCTTTGATCGACGGCAGCACAATGATAATGAATAATCAGCATCGCATTACGATACAGGGTAGAATTTAGTTATATCTGTATGATGGATCGCTGCTCGAGTCGACTGGCTCGAGAGCTACGAACGTCACGGTAAGTGCATTAAGAACAAGAAGAATGGAACAGTATGTTTGGTGCAAGGCCAATGAGCCTCTATTAGTTTTCTATTTGAACGCATCAAAGCTGCCTCCTATGCATTGACTCGTTTGACGAGCCATCTCCTAATCGCACACTATGTTGTCACATCGTCGCTCGCATATCGTACACTTATTGAGTATAGTTCACGATGGCCTTAGCCTCGATCGTTCACCTTCTTACAAGTCGAAGAATGACGGCCTCCGCGATGAGCTGCCGTGCCTGCGTGACGACGACCGCCTAGGAGCCTCGTACCCAGCGCCAAGATCATCGGGGGAGAAGGCGTACCCTCTAGATGACTCCATGCTGGGGAACATGGGCCTGCGGGAGTGGGTTGAAGTTGTGGTAGGGATTGAAGGCCTCCTAGAGTAATTCCTCCCGATGTCATCTGGGCCGTCATAGGCGAACCCCCTGCTTGACCCTTGCCGAGACGATCCGTAGAACGGCGGCAAGCTTGGGGCCCTCGAATCTAGGTCGACTCTTGGGCGCGAGGTTCGTCTTGATGTCCCGGTATCGTAATTGCCGTCAAATTCCCTTGGGAATCTGCTGGTCCCGGAAGGAGCGCGGGTTGAGGTACTGTAGTTGCCATCGAACTCGCGTGGGAACCTGCTTGTACCGGAAGGAGCGCGGCTTGAGGAATCGTAGCGAGAGGAAGATCTTCCTAGAGGCTCATACCTGCCGTCGAACTCGCGTGGGAACCGGCTTGTACCGGAAGGAGCGCATCTTGAGGAATCGTACCGAGAGGAGGATCTTCCTAGATGCTCAAACCTGCCGAAGTTGCCGAAGGGTGAGCCACTGCTGCTCTCGTAGTCGCGGCCAGAAGGTCGGACGGGAGAGGCACGGCGGTCTCGAGGCGAGTAGGAGCCAGGCTCTCCGGAGCGAGGTCCTCGGGCGATCGTAGTCCGGGTTGTTGAAGGTTTGGGTACCGTAGAATGGCGCGCTACCTCCTGTACTGTAGACATGGGGAGCGATGCCCGCGGTATCGTAATATCGCGGCATGATGGGTGTCTGTTTGTTTGTTGAGTCTTGACTGTGCCTCTTGGCTGTTGTTGTTGTTGTGTGCTGATGTGTATCGTGGTAGAGGTTATCGCTCAAGTGTCTGCTTGATCGTCAACTGCTAGTGTGTGTGTGTGTGTGTCTGTTGCTGGGAGCAAGTGTAGTTTCTCAGGCACTCGCCGCTACTTTTAAACAACGGTCTGCATTCAAGACAACACATTGTCCACGACACCTAGCGCTGATAATCGACTTCACAACAAGTAACAAGGCCATTGTATACCTGCATAAGCCGCAGAGTTGTAGTTGCCTGCAGGTAGTGAATAGCATTGTTGCTGTGGTGGTACGCCTTTGTGTCTTTCCCCATGTAGACAAAGAAGAGATAATGCACCTTCTAGTGTGTGCTTAGTGCTGGGAGTCTGGAGAATAAAGAGCGCAATACGACAGCATGTGTTGTGGAAGATGAGGGGATCAGGGTGTCGGCGATACTCACACCCGACGAAACAGTCAGTCTAGTATCGACCGCCTTATCCTCGTCCTCGAACCTCCATTGCTTCATCGCCGTTCTCTGACTGACCCAATCGTCCTCCCCGGAGATCGCTAACCATCAGCCAGCTCTTTCGACACCTCGTGTGTCGACCCGAGCATCACACCGCATTGGATCCTCAATTCTTATCATGATGCCACAACCCAGGTCCCTTCTCGCAGTAGTACGCCCTCTCAGCATATAACCTCCGCATGTGTTTCCCGCTCTCTCACTTCCACAGCTGTCCGTCGCGGATCCGATACCTCATGGTCCTCCAAACCGGCGTATCATCTATCCTCACAATCTTCACTCTTCTCATGTCTTTGTACTGCGGAAAACGCTCGGCAAGGTACTTGGCCAACCCGATGCATGACTCCAGCTGGTCGTCTTTCGAGCCGTGGAAGGTGATGGTGTTGATGTTGGGCATATGGGTATGTAGTTGCCTAGCTAGCCTGGCTAACAGGTACCGGTCCTCGCGACCCTGAGTTGCTTTGACGTGGTAGTCAAGGCTGGAGGCAAAGAACAGGGGTTCGAAGGCTAGCGCCTCGCCGTCGTCGTAGTCGTCGGTGTAGTTGATATCCTTCGGCAGGCATGGCCCGAGCTTCTGGACGCCGATGTGCAGGTGCTGGATGAAGCCGATCTGCTGATCTGCTCCTTGAAGGTCTCCACGAAAGCGGTGGCCTCCGCCTTCAAGTAGTTCTCCTTGTGATTCCCGTGGTTGAAGAAGACGCCGACCGGCGTTTGGCTGAACGCAAGCTCCGATGCTTCAGCACGGATTTGTTCGCAGGTACTGACGAAGACCAGACCAGGTGGCGAGCAATTGCGGGAGTAGTGCTGACGTTCGAACTCTCCCATGAAAGGCGTGGCCGGCGAATGACACTGAGGAAGAACCTACGTTCCAATTGGGTCGCCTCTCCAAGTACGCCTCTCTCGGTTTGATGCCTTTTCCTACGTCTTCTCGTCAAAGTCGCTGAAATGCCAATGTGCTTCAATCATCTGACGCTCGAAATCGTTCTCTGCATATTGCATTACCTTACCCTTCATCTCAGCCGCTCGTGCAACAGCATCGTCGTATCGCTCATGCGGCACCCGTCCGTCTGTACTCGCGCCCAAGAGATCACGCAGCATAGCCACTAGCTCATCTGCCTCATCTTGCTGACGTGCAAGCGAAAGACATACTTCAGCTTCGCGTTCATCAAAAGATATGGGCGGCGCCGGCTGTTCACGGAGCACTTGCTTGCTCACAATGAGCGGCCAGTGCCGCGCCAGCTCAATCAGGGTTGCTTTGAGCGGAACGCTGTTTCCCTCCCACGGCCCGCCCGCATAGGTGAAGATTCGCCTCTTGAACAGACTCGGGTCTTGATCGTACGCCTGCCAGTGGCCATCGTTCAAGCGCGCAGTGGCAGCAAGGTAGTAGAAGTGTACTAGACGTCTGCGGTGCAAATCCATTACCGATTCCTGCTCATCTGCAGCCATCTGCGCAAAGTTTTCGGGCAGTGAAGGTTTCGTGGCGCTATGCGATGCATCGTCGCCGTAGTTCTGAAAGAACCTGGGTACGCCTTGGTGAAGAAAGAGCGGTAGGGCAACGGAGTGTTGCCAGTCACTCAGGCCTACAATGTCGAGCTTGTCGGAGACCATGATGTTGTTGGGATGCAGATCCGGATGGCGGAGCACTGGCCGCCGCAGATGCTGATCGTCGGGAAGGATGTATTGCACGACTTGCAAATACATATCCAGGTTGTCGGCATGTTCCTTTGGCTGAGATGGCTCGTATTGAAACATCTCGCGGTAGGCACGGTTGAATGGGAGCCGGGGTCTTCCGTAATCGCGAAGCCAGTGAAGCTCCTTCTCTGCTGCGGCTTTGAGTACCTGAGATGCATTGGTGTCTGAAAAGCCGTCAGCTATCGGTAGCCGTACGAAGCGACATTCTTGTCACACACATGGACCCCGATCTACGTTCATATCGCTTCTCTCCTCAAACCACATCTTGAGCGATGCGTCCGGTCCTATGCATAGATCTTCCGACATGTTAGGCTCTTCCATAGGGATTCGTGCGGCGCCAATGGGCAAATCACGCCCGTAATTTACACTCCCGCTTGCTAGCAGCTTGATGGCAAACAGCTTCGCCTCGAGGTTCACTAGGGTGGCTAATGAACCAACGCACAACACACAAGGGGTCTGTGCGTTTGTGTAAGTAATCCGATTAGTGTATTCGTTTATGTATAGTAAATAGAGGTTTTGTGCGTTCGTGCGTTTATCTATAACTTCCTAATTAGGTAATCTATACGCATAATCGCTAGAGGCTCTATAGTAACTCTAGTACGGTTTCTAGTAGTAGTAGAGTTGGTCGTATTGCTACCGCTACTTTAGAGTTAGTTTATACCTTACTATCGTT
The DNA here is from genome assembly GCA_022814695.1 of Neocatenulostroma microsporum. Classification (NCBI taxonomy): domain Eukaryota; kingdom Fungi; phylum Ascomycota; class Dothideomycetes; order Mycosphaerellales; family Teratosphaeriaceae; genus Neocatenulostroma; species Neocatenulostroma microsporum. Next base: position 27,832 of record JAKLLW010000421.1, read on the forward strand.
GTCGGTAGACTCTAAACTTACCTATATCCTTTATCTTAATAAGATGTTACTTATACTAGCTCTTTAAGTACTAAAACGCTTCTATAAGGTTATTCTTCGTATACTAATACTCCTTATCTAGTACGTAGCTAGCTTAACTAAACGAACGCTTATCTATAGCGCTACTTACTAGACAAGCAAGTAGATCGAATACTATATAACGTGATACCGGAAAGTAGTAGTAGTTAGCAATCTACTACTATAAGGGGTCGGTACTAGCGCTAGCGCGTCCTTCCTTTAAGTACTTATTAAGATCGTTAAGTATTATAATATCGTCGCTTAGAAGGTTATACTACTCGAAGTTACTTATCTTATTAAACCTAATTGCGTCTAGCTAGCTAGAGTTAATCTCTTTAGTAAAGCGTTACTCGTACTTATAAAATAGATCCTTTATAGCAACCTTTACCTTCTTAATCTAGATAGAGTATACTATAGCCTACTTCTACTCGAACTAACCGTACTTAAACGAGAAGTAAAGTATAATTGCTACTTAGTAGGCCGAAGTCTTATTACTTATCTTATAGTACTTATTAAGCTTCTTCTAGCTAAGTTTAATTATAGCCTTAAAGTAAGTATTTAGTAGGTGCTCGTACTTCTTCTTCTAATCTTTAAGCTTAGTAAGCAGAAAGTTAATAGCTTAAAGCGACTTAAATAGAGCTCTATAGTAGTACTCGTAGTAGTTTAACTATATAGTCTTTAAGTACGACTTTAGCGGCTATAGAAGGTCCTTAATCTCGGTAAGCTCGAGCTAGTTGTCTATAGTAAGTACGTCGTTAAAGAGAGGGTTATCTTCGTCGTAAGCGAAGTATATCTAATAGAGCTTAATCGTATCCTTAAGTAAGAGCGTACGCTCTAGTATATCGAAGGTACTATTCTATCTTATACTACCGTTAATTACTAGCTATAATAGTCGCTCTACTTCTAACGCTACTTCCTTCTACTTATTTCTAAAAAACTAACGACGCTAAGGGCTTCTACGAGCGTAAATAATTATTTTGTAAAGCTTACTAATAGGTCCCTTCTTACGCTAGATCTTAAGCTACTCTTTCTTATTCTTACTACGTAATACCTTCTTAGACTTAGAGACTATATTATTACCGAGCTTATTGTCTACTAGCTCTTTATCGCGAGTACGATATACGTTAGAGATAACGTCGGTAATATAATCGGTATCGACGCTATAAAGTATCGCTTTATAGATAAGGTTAAAGATATAAGTAGCGTAGCGTAGTCGGCTCTTAATCGGATCGATTAGTACGTAGTTTGCGAGTAGCTAGATAGCCTTATCGTTATTAGTAGTACTATCGGCAATAAGGTACGCGAGCTTAGTAGCAATCTTATACTCCTTAGCTATAGTAAGGAGATAGTACTAGATCTCTTTACCGATATACGAACCGTACGTATTACGGAGTATAAGTAGTATAGTTATAGGCCTATAGTACTCGTTAAGGTAGTACGTAATAACTCTAAGAAGATTAAGCTCGTTGCCGCTCTTCTAGCTATTAAAACTTAGCGTAATACGGCTCTTAGCGCGTATAAGGCTCTAAATAATACGCTTCTTATTTACCTTATATACCTTTATCGTCTAGTTACAAATAGTCTAGTACGTAGTTAGTACTACGCCTTTAAGAAAGAGGTCGCGCTAAGTAAGTAGCTCCTTATACGCCTTAGAAGAGGCTCTACGTAACGAGACGTTATTAGTAACAACCTAATAGATATACCGTACTTAGTATTTAGCTTTATCGAAGGTTGTATTCTATACGCGCTCTTAATCTTATTAAACCTATAGAGTCTTCGTATATAAGTCGAGCGTACGCTAAGACGAAGAGCCTTTACTAGCCTTATATTTTAGAGCGACTCTCTTAATACTAGTACTATTATATTAATACTCTAATAGATGTCGGTATAGTACGTTCGAATAAAGCGTATTAATAAGTATAAGCTTACGCTAAGTTAGATCGTTCTAATAGTAGCGATAAAGGAAGAGCTTTACGCTAGTCTACTTATTCGTTATAGCCTTACTATAAGGCCTACTAGTCTCTACGCAAATCTTATATATTTAGCTCGTATACTTCTTCTTAGTTAGAGTAGTAGGTTTAAGGTTTTTAAACTAAGAGTAGTCGAGGACGAAGCTAAAGGTTGTTTTACGTAAGAAGTACTCTATCTAGAGGTTGGATTGCGCGTATAGCTCGGTAAGATTATTACGCTCGCTTAAAGATAATTCTATCGTACTAGCGGCTATTTTAACGATAAAGTTATAAGAGTTATTAATAAATTAAGATAGTAGTCATATCGCAAAGTTCCTAAAACAACAACGCGTAGCGTTCGGTAGTACTACGGAGTAGACGCGGCGCTATCCGTCGGAGCTCGGCAAGCAATATTACTAGACTACGAAGCGAGATTCGGAGTCCGACATCCCCTTTAAGAAGGCACAAATATAGGACTTTTTAGTATAAAGGTGTGTATATATAGTACGCACAAACTATAGAGTTTTATACGTTTGTTTATGTATATAGAGCGATCCGTGCGTTCTTGTAAAACATGTGAACGTACATAAACAGTGTATATCTGTTGGTTCAGTAGCCACCCTAAGGTTCACAATCTCCGACAGCACGTGCAACATGTCTTTCTCTGAGAGGTCGTACCGGGTGTCTCCCAGAGCTTTGCCTCGTGCCTTCTGCATTATCATGTACTCAGCGCCCACGGGGTTGTCGGCGTGGCTGCAGTAGTCATGGATCTTCGGAACCGGTACACCCTGAGAGCGGACGAGGTCCATCGTCGCTACCTCACTTGCTACTGCGTAGCGCTGGGGCTGCGTTGACGGATACGGCAAGCGCGCAATGACCTCAGTACCGTCATGCATTTCCACCTCAAACACCTGGTTGAAGCCACCTTCAGCCAGTTTACGAAACGAGCTGACATCGCTAACAGACCTCCCTGTGGACTCTGCTACCACCCTAACCAGCTCTGACGTGCTAAACTGTAGACGCCTCTCTTCGAGCCGCAAACGCTCATTGTATCTGTGCGCCTGTTAGTCCACTGTAACGTTCTAGTTGCCATGTTTTGGCTTACAGCCATCTGCCGGATTCATAGTCGAAATACCCGTTCGCTCGATCGTCGGACATGATGCTTTCGGCACGTGTTTGTTTGGAGAGATATCGGCGCGCTGACCTTGGAATAAGTCGCGTCCATCGAGGGTCGCCGGGTACGGAGGTAATGCGCCAGACACCCCTGCACGCTATTGCTACAGACATAGATGATAGGGTGTCCGCGAGGTTGGTCCGCGAAGTTGCAGATTAAGCTAACCGAGATGGAGCTCTGCTTACTCAGCATCTCACGTGATGCGAACCCGCCACATTTTGCTCCTTCATCGCTCATTTCACCCTTCCAATGACCATACCCTGCTCACGCCACTAATCATATATCTCCTGACCATCCAATAACCTCCCCAGATCCTCCCCACTTTCCCACCTCAACAAATGGTTCCCGCGAATCCTATACCGCTGAGTCTTCCATTTCGGTTTCCAGTCACCCCCAGTCTTAATCTTGATCGTCTTTACCTCCTCTAATCGCGGGAAAAGCTCTTTTACGTACTCGATGAAAGACATGTACAACCTCATCTTGTCATACTCCGAGAAGTGCAACACGACCGTCTTGACATTGCGAAGCTTGGTGTGCAGCTGTTCGAGCAGGCTGGCGAGTTTGCGGCGGTCCTGGCGGGCTTTCTTCGATTCCTTGTTCGTCCTAGGGCAAGACGAAGGTGGAAAATGGGGTGCAGGGCCGTGGGCAAAGTCTTGCGTGGTATCGATATCTGGTGGTAGGTAGGGCTGCAGCTTCTGGTACCCAAGTTCGAGATGCTGAATCAGATCACCATTGCCCTCGAACGTGCTGCAGAAGGCGGCGACCTGGCTTATGAAATCTGGGTTCTTGTGCTTCTCCTCGCCTTTCATTAGGAAAAGATCCACATGCGCTTTGTTGAGTGCGAGTTGGATAGCCTCTTTGCGGATTTGAGTGCATGTACTGATGAGCGCCAGTGCGGTGGGTATAGGCTGGTAGTGGAACGGGTGGTGGAACCGGCTTGTCCAGAACATAAGTCGGTTGATGATGTCAAGCGCATATCTTGTCGAGTCGTCGAAGACGAAGTCGTAGATGAGCAGCCGGAGCTCTGCTGGTAGGGCCAGAAATCTCGAGAAGTCTGGAGTTTGGCGAGCAGGCGGACTCGGCGGACTCGAGGCAGCTTTCGGTGTGTTGCACTTGCTACGCTTCGTCGCCGCAAGACACGAGAAGACTTTAGAGTCGGCCGCCTTGCGCTTCATACTCCTTGTAGCGACGATGGTGGCGTGTCGGGAGGTATGGACAATGCGTACGTTTTAGTATGTTTGGGGCTGTGTATCACGACGTCGGAGCGGGCGTGTAGAGAGTCACAAGTATGTGTGTGGTCGTTGAGATGTAGATGTCGTAGATGTCCAGGGATTCGTTGTTGATGTATTCCAAAAGCCAAGCCAAGCTCGTGTCGATCGTTCGGCATTCACATTCTGCGAGTCGCAGCGCTCTCTATAGAACGTGAACACGACCTCGGCGCAAAACAATGTGACAACGGCGATGCTTGGCAGAAGCTACGAGGCAGATTGAGCCATCGCTTGACAACCGCAAAAGGATTGTATGTCCGCTGGTGGTAACTTCGTGTTTCAAAGCGCGGTGCAGAGATATGTCAGCCTCTTGCGCTTCTCCACGCGTGGACGAGCGGGAATCTGCGCTTTGTTTGTTCACCTCGCTGCCGATTAATGATTGGCTGAGGACAGCGGGAGCTAGCGGCTGTCAAAATTCTGCCAAGCAGCACACAAAAAGTGTGTGCAGTTTTCCGAGGCCTCAGGCAGATCTGCAGGACGTACCTTCCGAACTGAGCGATGCTCTTTCGCTGTCGCCAAAGCCCGGAAGAAGAGATGTCCAAAAAGCGCTGTCTGCCGAAGAGCGGTAGGATCACGTGCCGCCGTATTCACTGTCGGAGGGATCTGAGGTAACACTTCTGATTGTTTTAACATTCTGGTATTGATTGGTCCATCGAAGCGGGAGCTAGCGGGTGTCCCAGCAGCACACACTTTTTGTATGCAGTTTTCCGCTATCGTCGAGGCCTGTGGCAGAGCAACTGGAGGCCAAGACAGAGACAGGAATACGGAATAAGAGTCTCACTTCTATCAGGTAATGATGTATGGTTGGGACGGCGTCGTGGTCAAATCGTGCTTCTGAAAATGCTCGAGCTGTCCCATGAGGAGCAATATGCGTGTCGGTGCGCTGTAAGTAACCCGCGACATAGCTGCATCCACGTTTCGAAGCGACCGTTCCATGAACGCTCATATCCCACCCTTTCCCTTCATCATTGCCCGATACCGCTCAATAACATCTTTCCTCGCATCGCTCAACTCCTCCCTCCTCTTCAAGCTCCCAGCCGCCGTAGGAATGTTCGCCACGTCCACCTTGGCTCCATTCCGCACCTTGAACTTCTCCTTCGGCACTACCTTCAGCGTCGGCGGAGCTTGCACCACATCGTGCAGACCCTTCAACCCACGCCTCTTGCTCCCTTTGCCCTCTTTCTCCTTCGCTTCGCCTTCGGCTTGAGCCTCCTTCTCCGCCCTCCTCTGCTTAAGTACCGCCCATGGATCCTCCTCCTTGTCGTCTGCGACCTCGCCGACGGCGCGTCGCTTCTTGCTGCCGCCGAAGCCCTGATAGTGCTCGCCGTACTCGGCCTTCTTCTCCTCCTCAGCTTCCTCTTCCAACTCCTCAGCCTCTTCAATCTTCTCTTTGCGCCTAGCCTCCTCCTCTCGCCAAGAAGCATACATCTTCTTCAACCTCCTCTCCGTCTTCGTCTGCCGTTCTTTCAAGCCCTCGATCTGAGGGCCTTTGCCTTTGCGCACCAAGTTGCCGACGGGGAGGGCTTGGTCGACCCGGGCGGCATAGTCTGCTAATCTCTCACCCGGCAGGATCTTGGGTAGATCTGAAGTTGGGGCGTGTGCTTTCGCGGGTGTAGTATGCTCCAGCTTGGTCGTTGTAGCATCTTGGGTGGTCTTAGTCTTCCGCTTCTTAGCCTTATGGCTCCCTGCATCATCGTCTAGGCCTGAAGGTCGCTTGCCGGTGGTATGGAACTGCATCATCCGTGCGAAGGCTCGCGGTGTATCGTCTTCTTTGTAGTCTGGGTTGCCCGTGGTGCGCTTGCGCTTGAGCTTCTTGCCATGCTTCTCTCCATCCTTCTGATTCTTCGCTTTGGAGAACGCTGGTAATGGTTTCGCCTTGGTGGTGGGTGCGAGATTGTACTCGCTGCTCGCGCCAGGCTTGCGGGTGTGCTTGTGAGGCATCGTGGGAGTTCTATTGCTGTCCGGTAAAGAATGTTGCGATTTGGTTGACATGTGAAGATCGCACCCCACACAGAAAAGTCGTCCAGGTTCGAAGTGCGGATTCGACGCCATCGCTTAGCGCCCTCGTACCCGTAGCCAATGACAGAGCTTCGTCGCCGACTTCACCTCTGCACCTCTACCTCTCTCTCTCTCTCGCCTCTACGCCTGCTTTCTTTACTGATGAGTCGATGACCTACTTCACGAAGATAAGACGAGGGATACGATCTGATTCAGCCTGGGCATGGTTCAGAGCCTCAGCTCCGCCCTCTCCGTGAACATGCAGTGTGCATTGCAGTCATCATTCTATGTAGGTGCTCCTTTGGCTTCGAACGTGGCCTGACTGCCGCTGAGTGCCACGCTCATAAGAAGACCCGAAGCGCCCGGCAGCTT
>JAKLLW010000422.1:0-34507 GCA_022814695.1 Neocatenulostroma microsporum
GTACTAGCTACTACTTCGGACGTCTCTAAGGAAGATGTCGCCGACGATAAGGCTACTAAGCGTATTTACTAACTCTCTCTTACTAACGCCTTTACTAAAGCTACTACTAGAGACAAGGACTATTAGGAGATAGTTCGTACTATTAAGGAGAGGGTAGTTATACTATATTTATAGTAGGTAAAAGTTTATCTAGCGTAGTATTTAGTTACCGACGTACTACGTATCTATAGTAAGCTATAGGTACTAAACGATAACGAGGTTAAGCTACGTATCCTTTAGTAGTATTATAGTACTCCTATTATAGGACATCCTAGTATTACGAAGATACTAGAGCTCGTCTATTATAAGTACTTCTAGCTAACTATAATCTTCTATATCTATAGATACGTTCGCAACTATCGTATCTATCGAACTAGTAAATCCCTATAGTTAAAGTAAGGTCTATTACGACCTCTACTAGTACTATACTAACTATAGAAGGATATCGCGGTCGACTTCGTAGTCGAGCTACTAGCGAGCAAATCGTTCGAGAGCGTAACCTATAAGAATATAATAACTATAACGAATCGCTTTACTAAGAACCGATACTTTATTCTAATATACTCGCTTACTACGAAAAGTATAGCTTACTCGTTCTTATAATATATCTTTTTACGCTATAGCCTACTAGATATAATTACGTCTAACTATAGTTCCTAGTTTATAGCGACGTTCTAGAAATACTTAATAAAGCTACTTTAACTCGATTATAGACTATTATTCGTATTTTACTCTAAGACTAATAGCTAGTTAGAGAATACTAACTAAGGTATAGAGTAATACCTTTACGTATACGTAAACTACGCGTAAGATAATTAGGTAGATTAGTTACTAGTCGTAGAACTCGCAATTAATAATTAAGTATTATCTAGTACTAGCGTATTACTATACTACGCGACGACTAGCTCGTATCTACGCTTTACGGAAACTATCTAAACGATTAATTAGACGCTACTAGAAGGCGTACGAGAACTAAGGAAGCTTAAGATAGAAGAAGTACGTAATTTCGCTACTCGTATATTCGAGATCTATAGAGCGCTCTACGCCGAACTCGCTAAGATATAGATTTCGTACTCGTACTTTACTAACTAGTACTAACGCGTTTATTCGAACTATAAAGTTAGCGACAAAGTCTACGTAAGTACTTAGAATTAGGATACTACTCGAAAGTTAAAGAAGCTAGATTAGAAGTTTATAGGGCTATATACTATTACTAAGTATTTAAGAGATATTACTTATAAGGTAGATTTCCTAGATACTATTACTCGCTATAACGCCTTTTACGCGTTCTACCTTTAACTAGCTAATACCGACGAACCTATTCCTAGCTAGATTCTACTACTACTACTACTAATTCTCGTTATACGCGCCGATAGTACCGAGCTAGAGTATAAGGTAGAAGCAATACTAGATAAGTAGACGAGATACTAGATAGGAAGAGTAAAGTAGAATAAGGAGTAGAAGTTATAGAATAAGTAGTATACTAAGTAGCGAGGTTATAATAGTACGCCGACTTAGGAACTACGCGAGTACTTAGCTAGCTCTAAGCGATTACTTATAGAGTTCGAAGTATAGCTTAATAAGTCTATACTACGTAACTTCTTAACGTCGTTAGTAATATCGATAGAGCTATAGTTACTTAAGGGTAATAAGCTAGTATAGCTACTAGTTATACCTTCTATAGTATAGTCGCTAACTACCTTACTACCTATATAGGTATCTTTACTATCGCCTAGCTACTATAGTCTTAGCGTTAAGAATAAATAACGTTCCTACTCTAATAACTAGACTACTATAACTCCGCGCTACGCTTACGCTTAGAAGCTAGCTAGTATAGTAGATAGTATAGTAGTAGACCTAGATTACGTAGATAGCCTATTAGATCTAGAGAATAATAAGGCGTTTACTAAAGCGTACGTACTTATAATAGCTTACTCTTAGAGGACTTCGAGACTATAAGGGGGGGGTACTATTACGACTACCTATTTATATGCTTATTGCCTTGTTGCCTTACGTACGTGCAAGCGCGGCAACCCTGCGCGGCCGCTCCCGCGTACCGCTTTTCTTCCTTTCTATAAAGGAACGCTCTTCTTAGTAACTCTTAGATAGACCGTCTTCGATTCTATCGTTACGAACCAAGTGACCCTTGACAGCCCTCGACCGGCCGCCACGGTGCCCGTCTAGCGCATTTTGTGACAACATCTTCTAGAACTACTGTTCGCTTTTCTCCGCAGCAGCGTCGCTTCCAGGGCTACCGTATTGACCTCTGGATACCTTTCGGACCTTGAAAGGCTGAGAGTGGGAGTCGGCTGTCAACTCATTCACCAGTCCTTGCTCGCTTCAGCGGAACCCGATCTTCGTATACATGTAACTTACCAAACCCGGCGTCACGGCAAAAATGAGACACCACCACGCAGTTCCCGAGATGACATCTCACAGTCAGACAACCTCTTTCTTCATCACTTCCCCTCTACGACTTGAACTCAACATACCCCTTCCCCTTAACAACTGTAGCATGCCACGGCATACCCTCCCCAGACTTCGCCAACCCCGCATAAATCTCCGCATGAGCCGGACCATCCAGCCCAGAAGTCTTAGCCGTTCCATCCTCATTTCGCTGATCGGCGTAGAAGAACCTACACGTGCACCAAAACGTATCAGTACTCGTTTCTTGATTCCCGAAATAGGAGGGGCGGGCGCTCACCGATACCCTTTCCCCTCATACGTCTTGTCCGCAACTCCGATCCAGAAAGCGGAAGCGGACTTGCCCATCCCAAGGTTCATGAATACCGGTACAGGCATGACAGTCGTATTGAGAATGTTGCCTGTGTAGATGAAGGTCTTCTTCGTCTCCGCAGGGAGGGTTTCCCATCCTTTGGCAGTTTCCTGGGCAGCGAGGTATGGGCTGACGACGTTGACGTTCAAATCTTCCACCACACTGCCCACAGGGACGGACAAGACTGATTCCTTATCTGGTGGGGGCGTGAGTGCAGCTGCATTGTAAACCACGACGCTAGGAGCGGCGCCAAACTCGCTCTTCACTGCGTCGAAAACAGACGGGACGGAGTCGGGGTGGGCGAAGTCGGCTTTGATCGAGAGGTAGCCTTCAGCGGTCTTGGAACCGGTGCCCTTCCTGGCAGCTACGGCGACTTTATATCCATTGGCAGCGAAAGTCTCAGCAACAGCCGCACCGATTCTGGGGCCGGCGCCGAGGATGAGGACGATGGTTTGAGCAGCCATCGACACGTGTCGTTGATAGTTGATTCGGGCACGTTGGGAATCGGAAGGGACTTTGTGTTGTTCGCAGGGCAGTGATGAGATGCTGAGAAAAGCCAGTCATACCACAGACGACATCCAGCCTACTTACACACGACGTCGCCTTCCTCTTTAGCATACAGCATACAGCTTGCTTACTCACGGCACTCTTCCTTATATCGGCGATAAGACGGTACTTCGCACAGTTTGTAAGCCTCTTCGAGAAAGTCTCCGAGGTGACCACGACCGTATCTGCGTGATCCCAGCCATGGACGGCTGATCAAGTGCATCAGGCTGAGGTCGTAGGTACAATGCGGATTTGTCCGCGCACAACTACCCGGAAAGGAGGCTGCGTTGCTCCGTAAGCTGCATCTAACTTTCGGGACCGGAGGGAAGCCTTCCAACCAACTTCTACGCACGAAAGCCATTGGTCCCGAATGAGAAGGCAGAAGAACAGATAAGGTCTCCTTACTTCGAAACGTAGTTTCACTACATACATTATAGACATTAGCTACCACCGCAACGACCACATCCAGACCATTATCGAGCCTGAACCCCATCTTCCACTCTCCTATCGTACATACCCTATCCACCACCACGAACCCGCTTACAGCTTCTTTTCACTCTCCTTCAGCCTTCCTAATAGCATGCGGCAGCAAACTCATCAACCCCTGCGCATCCTTGACCGTAATCGCCACACCCCTCCGCGACCGTACGCCAGCGTCGAACTCGCGGATATCTACCCTTACTTCCTCGCCGCTCACGCCCTTCTTACTCACGCCAACCCGAAAATCCTCTCCTGGCGTACTACTGAAACAGACAGGCTCCGAAAACTCATTCTGATAAGAAGGTACGCGACGGATCTGTATCTGTTGTTGAACAGCCTTGGGAAGGGGACTGGAGTGCGGACTTGGTGAGGGGGATCGGTAAGCGGAGGTTGCGGTGGCGGCTGCGAGAGCGGCTTTGGTGGCCTCTAGTTCGGCTTCCAGGGCTGCGGAATCGTGTCTGGGTGTTTCAACCGCGGGAGATGATGCCGCTTTCGCTTCGGCGGCCGCAAGTGCTGCTTGCGCTTCGCTCGACTCGGTAGCGGCGTCTACCTTGGCTTTTGACAGTTGCTCGACTGCATCTGCTTGAGCTTTTGACAATTGCTCGGCGGCATCAGTCTTCACGCTGGCAAGCTCTTCGGTAAGAGCGCGATGTTCTGCCTCGAGCGCGCCGGCTCTGGCTGTAGCTGCCTTCAGCTCTACTTGCAAGCTGTCCTGCTCGGTGGATTTGCTTTGCCTCAACGCGCTGTTTTCGGTCACTAGCTTGCCGGCTCTCTCTACGGCTGCCGCAAGCTCGGTCTGTATGCTTTCGAGTTCGGCAGCTTGTTTGGTTTTGGCAATGGCCAGCTCATCGCTCAATGCAATGTGATCCGCTTCCAAGTTCTGGTGCTTTTCAGTAGCATCTTGCAAGGTGCGCTTCGCGCTCTCCAGCTCGGTCTCGTTTGCTGCGTTGGCGCTCTTCGCAGCCTCGACCTCTGTCTCGAGGCCATTCTTCTCCTGCTGCAACACCCGCGCCTCCTCCCTCACCCTCTCCAACTCAACCTTGCCATCCTCCAACTCCCTCTCCTTGCGCTCAGCTGCCTCGCTCATGGTCCTGCGCTCTACAGCAGCCGCATCGTCCTTCTCTTTCCTCCGCCCCTCCAGTATCATGAACTGCGCCTCCATCCCCTTAACCTCATCCCCCAACTGCGCAAGCAACTTATGCGCCTCATCCCTCTCCTTTGTCCTCAACTCCACCACCCGCCGCTGCGCCTGGCTCTCTTCGATCTCCTGCTCCCACTGCGCCTGCAACTTCGAGATATGCCGTTGCCGCTCTTCATCAAGTTTTGTGTGTTCATCTTCCGCCTCCTTCAACCGTCGCTCGAACTTCGAGGACTCGTCTTCGGCAGCCGGAGCGTTGGCGTCTATGCGAGAAACGACAAACCGCGTCTTCGAGCCATTACTATGCGCTTTCGGCCGCTCATTCTGCGTTTGCGCAAGCACGGAACTCGGCGACTTATCGAAGATGGACGGCGGTCTGGAGTCGTCCCCTCTACCTCCTCCAAGTTTAGAAGGTTTGTTGCCCATCTGGCTCTGTATCCGTATGTGATGCTGCTAAAGGAGTGTGGGTGTCGCAAAAGCGACCGTGTGCGATATGAAAGAGAGGGACTGTGGTTAGTATGATACACGCATAATCTATATACAGCGAGGGGGATGTGCAAACGCAATCTATGGAATGATCTTCGACCAGGCTCGTGAGTCGCGAACGTGCAGCATCCCCCACGCTAGCGAGTGAGTTAGCTGGATGGGGATTAGCGCGTCTCCTGAGGTTCGCGCTTTCACGTGCTTGCTTGTGGAGACTCCTCTTCTCTGCATATGACAATACATCTCCATCGCAGGTGGCAATCATCAATCTCTCTCACTGGCAGTATGAGTGCGGCGCTCGATATGGGGAAGGCCTTTCGCGGCAGGCACAAAAGACCTTTCGGCCTCTTCCCGGAGCCAGCAGAGTCCGGAGCAGCTCTTGTCCATGCGACGCCATGACGACGAAGTCATTGGGCATCGCTTCCGGCACTGGGACATTCTGCTCTTCTGTGTGAGGATGCTCCCGTATGTAGGACATTGCGGAACATCGCAGATTCGCGTGCTTGCTCAAGATACTCCTCTTCTCTGCATCTGCCAACACCAAGCGATCGCCGGCCGTAGGTCTCAAGCATTCCCGCGCCATACGTCTGGCGGTCGAGATGAAGAAGCCACTTCGCGGTGAGTATGGGCTACCACTGCCACTCATGCACGAGCTTCCGGCCTCTTTCCGGGGCCAAAGTCCGGTGCACATCGTGATCATGCATAGCAGCACGACAACGACATCACTGGCATCGCTTCGGGCTGTCAAAAACACTCCCCTTGTGCGAGAAGGCTTCAACATGGGTTACCTTGCGGGACATGAGATGTCAAGAAGATTTTCATGGTTATCGTCAGTCATCATTACATTCTACCCACCCTAACGCATACCTCAGCTTCGCATTCACAACACGCCTGCGGTCTACAAACTACCATTCCATAGGACCGGACCCTAATACCCGTCTCAAAGCATCAACGCTGTCCTCAGTTCTGTGTACCTCTCGCTCACCATCCCAGCCCGGCGGAAAGAGGCCTTCTTGCGCAAGGGCTTGCTGAGCGTTCCAGGATAGCTCTGTCCAGTGTTCGCCTCCATGTGATTCTCCATCATCGGAGTCAGAATCGGATATGGCCTCACCGTCACCGATGTACCGTACGCTGCTGGGCTCTTCTCGCCCAGGTGTTTGGTCTTGGCGGGTTGGTGGACGCGCACCTGCGATCCTGAAAGTTACAAGCAGCCCGTTTCCATCAGCCGTTTCGCGGGAGTTAGGCTCAGGACCAAAGAGGCTTTCCATGTCGTCTTCCTGGGCCCATTGTGACTCTGGCACAACCGGCGCACCGAAGTCAAAGATATCTCGCAGTCGCTGCTCTTCGCTAGCTAGTTGTGATCGCCCGAGGCGCCATCCAGGGTGCTCGCCGGACAGCTCTCGATCCACCTGCTCGTCGGCTTCGCGTGCTTCTCTAAAGCGTCTTAAGGTTTCTTGGCCACTTTCACGAAGACCCGGATGGCGGCGATCAACTTCATCAATCTGACGCCTCATCTCGTTAGCTCTTGCAGCAGCTCGTCGTCTCTGACGAGCCTCGTAGCTCCCATGCTCAGCATTGTCCTGTCTTAAAACCTCGACCTCTGTCTCTAGCTCCCGTTGCCGAGCAGTCTGTGGAGTCCCTCTGATAATGTGGTCTGGAGCGCCCATAGCCTCTGCTTGATCGCGGAGATTGGCCAGATTTCGCACTTCTTCGTCACGTTGCGTGTTGAGCATTCCTAACAGCTGAACAAATGCGGCATTGACATCCTCATCGCTCATACCAGTACCTGGCGGGAGACCAGCGTTCATGTCCGCAAGCATCTGCAGCACGCCTGGTGGAGCATTGTCCGGAGCTGTGGCCAGAAGGAGCTGCACGACCGACTGCGGGAGGATGGCTCCATCGTTATCTTGAGGACCTCTTCTGAGATCTTCGGTAGCGCGATCAAGCATGATCTCAACAGACGTGTTCCGCTCGCTTCGACCGATATGATCGCGGTCAACGTCGTTGAACGAATCACCGAGGCTGGCGAGTGTAGCAATGGCATCATTCCGTAAGCTCTCGCCGTCCCTAAGAATCTCACCACTCGAGCGCATGCGGTCCCTCTGCTCGCGTGCATCATTGTCCCTCTGTCTTACGATCCTAAAAGCAGCCTCGAGATCCTCCCTCGCAAGTACGAGACCTGGGGCAAGCACTTCGCTTTAAAACTCAGCAACGAATTGCGGCTCTAACTCCTGGATGTGTCGACGGTATAGCTCAAAAGTCTCCGCGACCGAGGCGCCCAGAAGGCCATCGAAGACGCCCTGGTCTAGCCCAGTTCGGTATCGGCCTATTGTGGTGTGATGTTCGCGCAAGCGCTCCAGCACCCTATCCCTCAGAACCCCAGAATACTCAGTCCTAGCTGGGATGGCTGCAAGCTCATGGGCCAGGGCGTTTACGATTTCTACTCCGTGCACGATGTCGTCCTCGCTTGTTGAGGTCTCGTTAACACTGGCGTCGGTGGTGGAGCTACGACTACCCGAAGTTGCAGCAGACGCGGCGTCCTGCATTGTCTCGGAGCTCAAACGAACTGGTGCATCTAGCTCGCGAGCAGCTCTATGCACCTCTTCCTTGAACCGCACCGCATCAAAGGCACCACGGACATCCCGATCTGCACCCCCGACCTCTGCGGCGAAGGTAACACTTCGGGGCTCTTGGCGCACGTCCGGGCTTAAGCGGCGCCGTTCTTGGCGTATTTGCTCACATATGCGGCGTGCTGTGGAAGATAGCATTTGATGGAAGTTGATGGCACGATCATGATCCGACTGATTTGGGTCTGAAGTAGTCCCGCCGTATGAACGCCTGAGATCTGCCACCAATCTGTCCCGTGTAGACCCGACAGCTTCATATTCTACTGGGTCGCTTTCGAGCTCGAGAGCGATGGCGTCTACAAGCGCGACTCCATGCAGAGAGTCGCCCTCAGATGTCGTGCGTGCCGCGACAGGTTCTGGCGAAGGCGTGGTGGATCTCACCAGAGCACTTGGCGAGTACTCAGAGCGGCGAAGTCTCACGCCGCTCCTCGCGCTCTCCGATCGCTGAGCGGCTCTGCCTTCTCTGTCCAATCGATCTAGCACCGCCGGGATGAGCTCGCCATCCTGCCACTCGGACTGACTCCGCGTCTCTTCGTACACACGCTCAAAGTCAGCCATCTCCCGGGCGACTCGATCTTGAACATGCGCTTCCCCACCGCACTCCCTGCAGTTGTGCCTGGCGACAAGCTCGCGAGCGATCGTTCGTACCATTCGTTGCTCTTGTGCCGACATCTTGTTAAAGCGAAGTGGGAGTGGGACATCGATGGTCTGGTGTGGAGGAGTTGTGTCGGGCAGGTACAGCAAAGGGAGTACACCGGGTCTGTTCCGTGTTGGGCGGTGACGGGTGAACCTCTCGAAACGGCGGGTGGGCTGCGAAGCTGGAGCATCTGGGAAGCGTTGTCGACCAGTGGGCTGGGAGCCATTTGTGCTCTGCACCGTAGTAGGTGCATCGCTGGTAGCGGCTCTGTTGAGTATGTTAGCCAGCTGTTCGCAGACTTTCCCTTTGCGGCTCTATACGTACGCTAGTAATACTACAGCCGCAGACCTCGTGCTTTGCTCGCTCCTCGCGGTATCGGTAATAGCATTAACGTTCTCGTTGTCGGTGGACTTCATGGTGATAGGTGAGAGATATTTTCGATTCCGAGTGTGAGCGTAGGAATTGGAAGTCTTTGAAAGATCCACAGCATGACGTGGCACACAGGGCCATGGCGTAGCGTTCACTATGGTGAGCCTCGAAAGCATGATCGTGGCTCAGCTATCGTGACCGTAGTTTGGCTGCCTTGTCTCGTGGCCACTTTTCACGCCCTAGTAGCAAACAGTCACCGCGGAGAAGCAGTAGTTCCGGTCCTACGAGGCATGTCGGGAGCGTGCTGAAGGTCATGAGAGCCAAGCAAGCTTTACCAGAAATTGTAGACGTACTGGAGTGTCTCAAAGAGGTTTAGAAGTCGTGAAATTGATCAGCGAGATAGAAATGCAGAAAAGCTTTGTTATTATAAGCGCGGATAGCCTACTCAGCTCTCCTCTACCATTGTCGAAAGTAACATACCTACCAATCCATCTATCTGAGAGCCACCACGAACTCATTGCAACCGACACAATTTCTCCACTGTGGAGTAAGCAATGGAGGCCTCGCATGGCCGGCTACAGTCAACGGGGTCCCACAGTAGCATGTAGGCACACCTTGCATGGGTTTATTCACCCACTTCTGCTGGTTGCGTCTTTGAAGTGGCGTTTGCATAGCAGGCACAGCAGGCGCCTGAACACGACGCTTCTTGGCGTAGTGCGAGCGAGCAGGCTTCTTAGGCTTCTTGCGCGGCACCATTCGGCGGCGGCGGTCAATCTCGGCTTGAGCAGCTGGCGTGATCTGGGCATAAAAAGCCTGGTCGTGCGCGCGGCAGAGGTGCATAACCCGCTCCTGGTCGCCGTTGAAGCCATTAGTATGGTCGCCTGAAGGCTGGCAGGCACAATCGTACTTGATAAAGGAGAGGTTGTTGGTGGCCCATGTGTTGCAAGCTCCGCAGATGCCGAACATCAGAGCCTCACGGCGGTATCTGAGATCGCGGTAGCGCCTGTCTTTGCAGGTCGTACATACGAGTTTGTTCCTGTTCTGAGGCTGATGAGGTCCGGCGGTAGGTTGGTCGACCGCTTCGCGGCACATGCAAACCTCGCGGACACCTGCTGTAAAGCCTGGCACGGTGGTGCGGGGGTTGGTCCAGAGGGCTTGGTTAGTACATGGTACCGAAACGATGCCAGCGGGCTCGAATTGCAGAGGATTGTATACGAAAGGAGGAGGGATTACGGCAGCACGATTGTAGGTGACATCGGGGTCCTCGCAGGGGACATCGGCACACATGATGTAGTCTTGGTCGCGGAGCGGATTGCCATCCTCTCCCTGGAGGTTGAAGGCCTTGGAGAGGTTGGTCGCGTCATCGTAGGAGAGACTCGAGAAGACCGGGTCGCGGTTCGCAGCTATTGCGAAGAATGCTCGCATCTCGGCGTCTGTTGAGAAACCGTTGCTTGGTTGTGGGCCAGCCATTTTTGTTGCGATTGAAGCGTACAGTGTGTAGCGTCTCCAGGCCGGCTCGAGCGGCCATAGTATGAAGCCAAGTAGCTCATCTCAGCGAGTGTATTGATCAGGCGGAGGAACAAAAGAAACAAGATGAGAAGTTACTTAGCAACAAAGGAAGCGAGGCCGGCTTGAAAGCGCACAGCAGATGAGCTTTCAATGGGAGAGTCCATGAAAGCCCCCAGTCTTCTGACCGGATTCGCGATGACGAAGAGAGCACCTCTTCGATCGAGGAAGGCCAAAAGGCTAGATAATGGCTTGTCGCAGTTCCTTTTCTGCAGTAGGTCCATTTTTGCTCGCTGGCACGAAGGTCCGTGTCTCAGTGATGAGTAATGTAGGTACACAAGGAGCCACACATCCCATTGCTTGACCTCGCGGTCGGGTAGGTATGGACTATGAAGGTCCAAAGTTAATCTTGCAAGTCGTGAAGAAGGCACACCTTTCGGCGGCTGACGCCTCCCAGTCCACAGCGATCGCCATCCCACAAGACGCGAGATGTCGGGCTGCTCTTCGGAAGAAGACCTCCTGGTTATCCGTGATGGAGGAGTAGCTGGTGGGGTCTGACTTGCTGGTGTGCGAAATGGAAGGTGCTGAAAGATAGTGATGTGAGAGGAAGAAAGATGGCGTGGGTGCGGTCGTGCTATTGCATTGCGCTCCTGCGGGACGACTGATTTGCTCCTATATCAGGTCTCCATATGTCGGTATCACATGTGTGTGTGGGCATGAGAAGTTGGAAGAAGGAACGTGAGTGCAGACGGAGAAGTCTTCTGCGTGCCTCCGAAGTTTTCCCGCTCTGCCAATCGAGAGCAAGGTAGCTTCGATGCGCACCGAGTCGCACACATCTACAACCACGCCCTTAGCTTTACCTGACATCCCTTCCTAGTCAACGATATCCGGCAAGCGTACGATAATATGGCAGACGCAGAGATGGAAGTCGACTCGCCTCCCTCCTCCCCCAACAACGACCGCAAGAGCGGCGGCACGAGCGCCGCAAGCACCACAGCCGCAAACGCAGTCGCCGTACGCAGTATTGAAGGCTGGATCATCATCGTCACGAACGTGCATGAGGAGGCGACCGAGGAGGATATACAGGATATGTTTGGCGAGTACGGGGAGATCAAGAACACCCATATGAATCTGGATCGCAGGACGGGTTATGTGAAGGTATGTACAACCGGGACATCACTCGTACTCAGGAACTGTGGTGCCGCAAGCGGCGCGCTCTGTGGCGCATCACCTGGTGCACTGCTGATCCATGGTGCCGTAGGGCTACGTTCTGATCGAATACTCCACCCTCGACGATGCCAAGACCGCCATCGAAGGCGCGAACGGAGAGAAGCTGCTTGAACAGACCGTCAGTGTCGACTTCGCTTTCGTGCGACCACCGCCGACTAAGAATCAGGGTGCTGGCCGAGGCGGAAAGAAGGGCGGCAGGCAGAGGAGTGGCAGCCCAGGACGGAGAAGGCGAGAAGATGAAGAGGATGATGAGGTGGAATGAGGTGGCATGGCGTCTCACAATGCGCTGAGCTGCGCCTAAGGTTGCGCACAGCCATATAAGTCTACGAGCGGAGTGCCTAGGAGGCGGAAGGCGCACTCAGTAATGCTGCTGATGGCCGCCGGCGCAAAGAAGTTAAGCCGCTCGAAGCACGGCAAGCCGACTCTGTCGGCAGATAGCTCTCAATGTTACATGGTAAGGTCGAATAATCTCGGCATCTATAGTGCGCGCTGACGAAGGCTACAGACGTTCAAGAATGATGTCCATTGGGACAAAGCGATATGTCCTTTGATCAGGAGTGCTATTCCACGGGCTGCTTACCTATCCACAGGGCTTTTCGAGCGCACCGGACAGGAGCGTTCGCGCAGTCCGCTGAGCATGTGCGTGCTCAGTAGAGCTCTACTACGCTGTCGCGGCACGCTCGTAGTCAGCGGCTTCAGTGGTCTATGCACAAGCGCCGGAGAACGCAAACAGCGAACCGCCGATGGTCGGTCCTCAGCCTTGCGCTGTAGATCGCACGGCCAATTATGATCGCGCTGAGTACGGTTGAACACTTTACGTACGAATGCTCAAGAGGCAGGCGCTCAGCAGCTTCTTGGTCACGATGCTCACGCAAGATCAGCTTGTATCGAGGCTGACTGCCAGCTGCAGAGCTCTCGACTACTTGCTGCATACTCCAATGGCCGAGAGTGCTGCTACTCACCTCCACCTCTCAAGGGTTTACGCCCGTACTCGCCACACTGGCCTTCAGTGGCGGTGTGCATATAAGTGTTCGCCTTAGGATGAGCAGAAGTTAAGCGCTCGCCGCTCAGCCTGTTCTCTGTCACATTGCTTACGTAGGATTTGCTTAACCGAATGGCGCTGATGTCCAACTGCCAAGCCGATCATACTCTCGATAAACGACTCAGCCGCACGACTAGCTCCACGGAGTGTGATAGCAGTCACCGTGAGCGAGGAAATGTATGAGGTACATGTAGAAATGTGTCTGTATAAGGTAGCATTCGTGGCCGTGCAATGTGTTTGCCGGTTAGCATTGCTTGGCTTTGTCGCAAATTGAACGAGATTTGATTAGGTATCTTGGCGTCTCCCTTCAGCCGACGTCCGTCTCCCTCCATCTCTTCGCATCCTTCGCTGACCATTTTCATCTCACTCGACCTCCGCCTTCTGGAAGTCCCATCCCTTCGTCTAAGCGCCTTGCTAGCCAAGATGAGGAGTTCCCGTCAGCACTAATTATCATAAGCGACTGAGCCCACCTCTTTCTTTACGTCACCTCGTAGCTGCGCACGTGGTTGGATCTCCACGTCAGGCCTGCCATCGTGAGACAGAATACGATGCTACTGTACCTGCAGGTCGGCTATACCGGTGTGACTATACCGCTTCTCAGCCGCCGAGGTTGAGCGTTCGCCTGTTATATACGGAATACTCCAGGAGTCTCTCTCCTCCAATACGAAGGGTTCTCCAATTTCAATACACCCCCTTGCTCTAGGGCCAATATCCTTGCTTTAGGCCATCCTGATATGGTGCGCGTACCGCTGGCCGGCCTGTACGGATCCACGATGCCCCGAATCTCGAGGGTGTTCTGTGTTCAGAGCAGCATCCATCCACTGCAGATCTTAGCCCTTCAGCCATCTGTACGAGTGCCCATTTCCGAGCACCGCACACGCAGGTTTACTCCGCCGACTCTGAGTAAGGCTCCGCAAATTGAAGTGATAAGACGCCGCAACTTGTTGGTCGATCCTTTGTCAGGGGACATATTCGATCAGGCCAGCGGTTTGTATATATGTACTTTTCCTGACCAACACTTTTCAGCTCCTCATCTTCACACCAAGCCCCTCGTTCTGGCTGTAGTCCCTTTCGTTCGCTCTTTCTTTTGCTTGGGCTCGTCTAATCCAGGTAATCTATTCGTACGTTTTCAGCCATGCCTGGACTTTTGAGGACCGCAGCGCACGCGCTTGCTGCAAGGGATCAATTCGGCTACGTAAATGGCACGCAAAATAATAGTACGTCACTCATTGACCTCTCGTCTGGAGCTCTGCGAAACTGATACAGAACAGCTATGTCGGCGCTCGGGACGCCACAGCACAAGCCCATGCCACATTACCTGACCAACAACCCGTTGCCGCAGGGCAAGCCATGGGGAGGCCGGGATTCATGGAACACCAACTACTATGACGATACTCCTAGTACCGGCGTCACTCGTTACTACGACTGGACTGTCTCCAAGATCCCTTGCGCACCAGATGGCGTGCAGACTACCTGTCTTGCTGTCAACGGACAGGTCCCTGGACCTACCGTCGAGGCAAACTGGGGCGACTGGATCGAAGTCAAGGTCTGCAACGAAGTAGCAGACGAGGGCACATCTATCCACTGGCACGGTATCCTGCAAAAGGCGACGCCATGGATGGATGGCGTACCCGGCTTCACGCAATGCCCAATCGCCCCAGGCTCATCCTTCACCTACCGCTTCCAGGCCGATCTCTACGGCACATCTTGGTGGCACTCTCACTACTCTTCGCAATACGCCAGTGGTCTAGCGGGCGCCATGGTCATCTATGGCCCAAACAACACGGCATACGATACTGACCTGGGTCCTGTGATGATCACCGACTGGTTTCACGAGTACTACGAGACCTTGGTTGATGCTTTACTCGAGCCTATACCAGCTGTGAACATTCCGATGTCCGATAACAACTTGATCAATGGCAAGAACAGCTTTGACTGCTCGAACACTACCTTACCGTGTACGCCAGATGCGCCGTTGGCGAGCTTTAACTTCACCAGCGGCAAATCTCACAGAGTTCGGTTGATTAACCCATCTGCGGCTGCTGTCCAGAAGATCACGATCGATGGTCACACGATGACTGTGATTGCGAACGACTTTGTGGAAGTTGAGCCTTATGAGACGGATGTGATCACTCTCGCAGTCGGTCAGCGCACAGATGTGATTGTGAAGGCCACTGGTAGCTCAACAGATGCCGTCTGGATGCGAGGATATAAACCGGAACCGTGCTGGCCGAGCCATGGTGGTGACGAGGTACGTTTGTTCCACAGCGAGAGATCCCCATTAGCGAAGGACACTTCCCGGTGTCCTGAGCGCCCTCCCTGCCTATGTAGTGGACGTTCTCTGTTGAGGTACGGAGATCCAAGCTAACGATTATCGGCTACACTGCAGGTCAAAGCAGCTATCTTCTACGAAGATGCCGATCGGTCACAGTTACCTGTGTCACCGCCTGGAGCGAATGCATATAACCAGTACTGCGGTAACGATCCGCTCTCACAAACTGTGCCGACCTTCAGCATCGATCCTGGCGAGCCTTCGGTTACTGAGGTATGTCAGATTGGATGGGATTTGAGCTGACCGCGCACGATCTCTGCACTTTTTCCCAGCAAGAGCAGATGGAGTTTCGTGGGCGCCGCAGCTCGTTCGCACGCCTCTTCCCTCCCACTTGTATCGGGATGACATTGGGCATGAGCTGACCTCTGACTTCCAGGTCATTCCACTGGAGTTCAAGAGCAATGGTGTGTCGCTATCTCAACATTACTACAGCCCTTTGTGGTGTCGCTGGTGACTGCCAGACGAACGAAGCTGATAAAGCTTTACAGGGACGAATCTCCTCTGGTACATGGCTAACCGTACTTTCCGTACGAACTACAACGACCCAATGCTGCTTGAAGCCAAGCTTGGTAATCTGGACTATCCGTATATCGAGAATGCTCATGACTACGGCAGTAACCGTAGTCTGCGATTCATCGTGGAGAATACGGGTAACCAGCCGCATCCAATGCATGTTCACGGTACGTCCACCCTTGCCCAGTCGGTGTATTGGTGCCATCTCAAGGCTGGGTAGGCATTCATGGCTTGCCAAATCGCCCTCCAGATCTATCATCTATGCATCTGATCTGGCGAACATGGGATACTGCGAGACCTAGGCTAACGGTAATTCTAGGCCACAACATGTTCGTACTGGCCGAAGGCGACTGCAGCAGCAACAGCACTGTCTTTGGTGACACCAACGGCACAACCACGGCTGGCCAGAATGGAACCACTGTGACAAAGCGGGGTCTCAGCATCGACTACGGAACTCACAGCAAGCGTGCAGGTCAATATGGTAACTGTTGGGACGGAACCATCACAAATCCGAGTAATCCACAGCGACGAGACGTTCAGATGCTTCTCCCTGGCCAGTACATCGTTGTTCAGTGGAACCAGGACAACCCGGGTGTATGGCCGTTCCATTGCCACATTGCGTGAGTCTGCTACCTAGAGTCCTTCGTGAGACGCAATACTGACTCTGTTCACCCTGGGATAACAGGTGGCATCTCAGCGCAGGCTTCGTCTGGTCTGTCGTCGAGCGGCCAGATGCGATCGCGAACGAGATGCAGATACCCAGCGTTATGGCCCAGACCTGCCGTGACTGGTCTGCGTGGACTGGCGACCATGTCGTAGATCAGGTAAGTGAACCGGATCTTCTGAATATGATCTTTCGTCCCATACTGACTGCGAACCAGATTGACGACGGCTTGTGAGCGGCACAGTTGGTGTCGTCTGATCGCTGTGAAAGCATGGCTTTGGAGTTGGCGTAGGTTCTACAACAAGAATACAGAGTCCCTCACTTCCTCATTGTTCTTTCAGGCGACGTGCGTCTCTCATCTGGTACTACCACGCCTCACCGTGAACGCCTATCGAATAATCAAGGCGGGAGATACTCGCTTGAGTCGCTCTCTTTTGTTGCTGCAGGAGGGGCGAGTCACGCTCTCGATATTGCTCCACTCTACCAGAGCACGAACTCAGCCATATATGCCGGTTTATCCGCCAAACAGGACTCGTGCCTTCGCATTCCTCCGTCGCAGGACGAGATTGCAGACGCCACAGAACGCTGACCCTGCTCGGTACAAAGAACCCCGCACGCTGAGACCACGTGCTGTGGAGAAACCGGGGCAGAAGACCCCCGAAAGGCCCCAATGCGTGCAAGCGGTGGAAGCTCGAGCTTCCGTTGCCCTGAGCAGCGACGCCAGGATCAACAATGAGCTCATCTTTCATTACAAACTCCTCCACGTCCCGTGGACGCACTGCCTGTGCTGTGCTTCGGTTCCTGCAGGCACAGGCCACGATGAGCTGCATCGTGACGGCAGGGTAGTTCATAAAGAATGCGGAGGTCGCAAGGTAGGTCTTCTTGTACTCTTCCGCATTCCTTACTCTTCTTCCGCGAAAGAAGACACCGCTTGCGTAGAGACAAGAGCCATACCATAGCCAAGCGGATTTCATTATGGTCCACCTCGCCAGTACGCTGCTTCTAGCAGCGTCGTCTCTGGTAGCTGCGCAGACACCTGTCAATGGTTCCGACAACTTCAGCAACCCAGCGTTCAAAGCCTTCTCAGGCGACCCATTCGATAAGCTTACGCTTACCGCAGAGGGCATCAGCGCCTCTTTTATCCCATACGGTGCTCGCGTCACGAACCTCTACGTCAAGGACTGCAATGGCACGATGCGCGATATCGTGGTCGGCTACGACAACGGCACGGAGTACCTGCATGACAGCGAGACCAACCACACCTACTTCGGCACAGTGGTTGGTCGTTATGCCAACAGGTAAGTCCACAGGTCCATGCTTGGGAGTTCGAAAGCTGATGCAGTGCGCTCCAGGATCAAGAACGGCACCTTCACGATTGATGGCCAGACGAGTCATATCCCCGAGAACGAGCATGGCGGCATAGATACTCTCCATGGTGGCTTCGTCGGCTACGACCAGCAGAACTGGACCATTGCTTCGCAAACCGGCAACAGCGTCACCTTCGTCTTCTACGACCAGGCGCAGTCCGGTTTCCCTGGCGATGTCCTGAACGTAGCGACCTACACTCTTACAGATGCTCCAGCCTTCATTAGCCGCATGGTCTCAATCCCGCTGAATGAGGCCACGCCTATCATGCTAGCCAACCACATCTACTGGAACCTGGGCTCATTCGTAGACGAGGAGGCCGTGTACGTGCTGAACAACACCCTCTACATGCCCTACGCGGACCGCATAATCGACATCGACGGCATCGAGATCCCAACAGGAGCTATCAACATCACGAACGGCACAGCCTACGACTTTACGAAACCCGGCAAGACCATCGGCGAGGACCTCTTCACTCTCGTGGACTCTTCCGGTACTGGCGGTACGGGTTACGACAACGCTTTCATCCTTGACCGGCCACGGTACAGCAACCCAGAAGATCCAGAGCTCGAGGTCTTGAGGATGTGGGCACCCAGTACCGGCATCCAGATGAGTCTGAGCACCAATCAGCAGGGTCTGCAGATCTACACTTGCGATGGGCAGAACGGTACTATTCCGGTGAAGAGCGATCAGCAGCATCTCAGCAACACCACGTATGTGGAGCAGTATGGGTGCATCGTCATTGAGACGCAAGATGTAAGTGTTTCCTCCTTCGAGGGTTCTGGCTTCGGCTGGAGACGACAAGCTGGCTGACGTACGCATAGTGGATCGACGGCATCAACAACCAGCAGTGGGGCCGCGACCAGTGGCAGGTCTACACACCAACAACCGAGCCCGCCATCAACTATGCCAAGTATGAGTTCAGCGTCGTAAACTAAGAGAGGTTCGGAGGGTCAGAAGACATGCGTCTTGCTCACGAAAGATGTGTACATACCGCTTGTGGTAGCCGATTATGGAACCCTGTCCTGCATAATGTCCGGCAGCATCCCCTAACAGTGGACGTCTTTGCTCTTCAAGTCCTCCAGTCGCAGTCAGTACGCCGTATATCGGCAGCCCTGTGAGAGTACCACCGCAATGAGTTTGATCTGGGCTGTCCACCAGGTCGGAGGGCTTTACGAGCTGTCGCTGGACTAAAGAGAAGCAAGATTTAAGCTACAGCGAGAACGTCAACACTCAGCGCAGCGAAATCCGTCATCAAAGTCTGTAGTTCATACTGGTCTGTATTTCGTGTAAACTACGATGGGTTCTCTTCGCAGTACCAACGTACTCATCTGCCAAAGTGAAGCCATATTCCTACCGCAAGGCCGCCTCCCGGCATCGCCCAAAGCGGCTTGCCGAATCCATTCCGTCTCGTCTTCTCCGAGATCGCGGCTGGGCAGACTTCACAACGTCACCCTTCCGTACTTTGGCTTCCTCGCAGCTTCAACTATACCTATTTCCATCGCGTGCTTGATGGCCATTCGTCGATGAGCTGTATGGTCTTATCAGCGTTTCATTGCGTTTGTCTCTGCGCACGAATGGCGTGCTGCCAGAGGTAAGCAGCTGCGACTTCATGTCCCTCCATCTCGTCCCTTCCAGCTCCTGTTCTTGTGCTGCGTTTGGCTCTTTTGGTGGTTTTCTGAGATTTTGGTAAGAGAAGGGCACGATGTGCGGTATATCTTGCATCCTTTCGCTGTCCGGCGCACCGCCGCATACCACGCGCCAACCCAATGGCGGCAGCAAGCAAGCCAGCAACCAGCGGCAGAAGCTGGAGAAAGAGCTGAATGCCTCCCTAGCCCAGATCGCCCACCGCGGCCCTGATGCTTGCGGCAACTGGATGAGCGACGATTGTCGAGTAGGTACTCTGGCATACCACTACCACCCGATCCACGACGCACCTCAACCGAGCCAATGCTGACTCTGCCTCCCCCGTAGCCCTCGGACACGTTAGACTGAGCATCAACGACCTTTCCCCCTCTGCCGCCCAACCCTTCCACTCCCCCTCCCACGGCATCCATGCAGTAGTCAACGGCGAGTTCTACGACTACGACCGCATCCGCGCCCGGCTCGAGAAAGAAACAGACTACCACTTCACCTCCCGCAGCGATAGCGAAATAGTCATAGCCCTATACCTCCACCACGGGCTGAATTTCACCGAGTACCTCCGCGGCGAGTTCGCTTGCGTGCTGTGGGATGAGCGGAGAGAGTTGTTCATTGCTGTTCGGGATCGGTATGGGATAAAGCCGTTGTTCTGGACGATACAACCTAATGGCCAGGGCGGCGGGAGGCTGCTAGTGGCGGCGGAGATGAAGGCTTTCTTGCCATTGGGTTGGGAGCCGGAGTGGGATGTTAGGAGTTTGAAGGATGCTGGGTGGAATGTCGATACTAGGACGTTGTTCAAGGGTGTGCAGAAGGTGAGTCTGTATTCCCATGCGTATGAGGTAGTTGTCCTGAGTCCGAAGACAATCGCTGATGCAGCTGGCAGATCCGGCCCGGCCACTACATGACCTGTCAATCCTTCTCTCATATCGAAGAGCGGCCATACTGGGACTCTTCGTTCCCGTCCAAGACTACGGTCGACTCACGTACGCCAGAAGAGCTGATCGAGGGTGTTCGCAAACGTATGCTCGAATCCGTCCGCCTTCGCCTCCGAGCCGACGTCCCAGTCGGCGTATATCTGTCCGGCGGCATTGACTCCTCGGTCCTAGCCGGCATGGTAGCGCATCTTGTTAAAGAGCAAAATATGTCGATGGGCTCTGCTCCGCCTTCCGAGCGAGTGACGTGCTTCAGCATAGCCTTCGACGAAGATTCTGGGTTCGATGAAAGTCAGATTGCGAATCGTACAGCTGAGTGGCTTGGAGTGAAGTACCTGAAGAAGCTCATGAACGAAGAGGAGCTGGCCAAGCGGTTCGAAGATGCTGTTTGGCATTGCGAGCAGCATAATCCGGATCTCAACTTCGTAGGCAAGTATGCTTTGTCCGAGGTGCCGGAGGAAGCTGGGTATAAAGTCGTGTTAACCGGCGAGGGTGCTGATGAGACGTTTGCTGGGTATCCGCTGTACCTTCCTGATTACTTGCGGGAGCCGGATGTGAGCTATGAGAAGCACAATCCACTACCCGAGGACGAACGGAAGGAGCAATTGCGTCTTGCCGAAGATGCGGCGAGGGAGCATTATCGAAGCATAGGTGCCGATGCCGGTAATGGTGAACTCGGGGTTCCTCGCAAGATGCTCAATGGTATCTCCACCGTCAGTAGCATGACTGCCTTCCAACCGGACGTCTTCGCCGACTGGACCAAGGAAGTCTTCACCGCCTGTGATCCTCAAATGACAATCGCCTGCTCGCCGGACGGCATAGCTCGCAACCACATCACCAAGGACTGGCATCCACTGCACTCGGCTCTGTACGTCTGGTCCAAAGGCCACCTCCCCAACATCTTCCTCACCTGCCTCGGCGACAGGACGGAGATGGCTCACAGCATTGAAGCCCGCACGCCCTTCCTCGACCACGAGCTAACGGAGTACGTTAACCACCTTCCACCTTCTGTGAAGTTACGGTGGATGCCAGAAGAACGTCGTTTTGTCGAGAAGTGGATTCTCCGCGAAGCGAGTAAACCTTTCATCACCAGTGAGCTTTACGAGCGGAAGAAGCATCCTTACTCTGCTCCGACGAAGTATCCTCGTAATGGACCTCTCCATAAGCTCCTCTCTCGCCTGTTGGTGAAAGAAGAGGTGGAGAATCTCGGGTTCGTAAGCTGGGAGAAGGTGGGCGGATTGGTAGATGAGGCGGTGGGTGAGGATGGGGATGCGAGGGCGTTGAGGTTGGCGTTGGTGGTTGCGGAGTGGGTTGTTCTGGCGAGGAGGTTTGGGGTTAGGAGGGCTACTGTTGATGAGCATTAGCGAGTAGTCTGTATATGGATTCTGTGAGTATACCACCTACTTTCTCGTCTTCTTCTTCTTCAATGGTGGGCATTGTCTCATAGTAGCCGCGGTGCCATCTGAGCTTCTTAGGGACGTATTTACGGACGCATTTTGTCTTCTCCTCGCAGGGGCAAGGCAAGAAGAATGCCCTCTCTTTTATATAGCCGAAACTGTGAGAGCATCTTTTCTGACCTGGTGGTAGAGGCATTGTTGCTTTTGTTGGGTACGTTGGATGAGAGTTCTTGTGAAGGTGTTACATCGAGGTCAAGGTCAAGGTGGGATGCTAGCCTTGTGACCCGGGAACAGCCATAACAAACGCTAACAAGGTTTGAAACAACGAAATAGTGTTTCCACAGTCAGTTAGAAGCACGCCTATCTTAGCATCTGACTCTCAGGACATCAATTGCTGCGATGGCCAAAGAATTCACAGCCTCCTACATACTTCACAGCTGCCACAGCATAATGGTCGACCTACGGGAGGGCGATATCACATCCGCGCTGCAGACAACCATCGGTAGGAGGACGAGACAGGCCTGGAAAGACTTCACACTCACAGTCACGACGGGCGTATAGGCATATCATGACATCTACTTCCGAACGGAGACGTCCACAAAGCTGGTACCAGCATTCGCACGCCGAACGCAATATCTCAGCGGAGTCGTTCCTCCTGGCAGACAAGGCGAGGCGAGGCAGTTGGACGTCCGTGCGTACTGCGTAGTTGTCCCAAGAAAGCTCTAATCCGCGCTTCGTCTCACATCTCCCTACACTTTCACGTCCACCATTGAACATACACCACGGAGGTCGGCAGACACCGGTCAGCTATCTGAGACTGTCGCAGTCACGCATAGCAAAGACCAAGTCAACTCAGCAAACGCGAAGATGTGGCCTTCTGATGAAGGTCCGATACACCCGGATCTGTTGAATCACCTCGCACTCACCTTCGCGGTCGGTAATCAACCACCGCCATCGATCTGATTTCCGCTGGTAGCTTCACCGACGACATCGACGTTCAGCGGCAGCGACAACACCACCACTCACGCGTCGCTCATTCAACTTACGCACAGTGGGCGTCCGCGCTTCAACGCGCATGTGATCACGGCGAGCATTTCCACAGCGGCGCTCCTTTAATATGGCACCTTCAGGAGCATACGACAAGCTTAGCCATCGAGGACCAACGAGAACTTGAAGGTAGGTACCAAGTCTTCTAAGCTCTCGCAGGCAACTTCGGAAGATCAAGAGGCGAGAGCACGAGCAGTCCGGAGGAAGTCCTCTCCAAGGGCAGAAACAGTTCCGAGAGGGTGCAATTTATGGGCAGGAGCAACCGCTATTCCCCGCCGCACTAGCGAACCAAGGATACGGCCAGCAGCAAGACTACTCTACTCTCTGCAAGGATACGGTCAGCAGCAAGACTACTCCCAGAAAGGTTACAACTAGCAGTAAGACTACGACCGGCAAGGCTACGACCACTAGCAAGCCAACGACCAACGGCAAGACTACTACTGGCAAGCCTGCGACAAGCAAGCCCACGACCAGCAACCCGAATCCCACAAACAAAAGCAGCAACAGTTACGCAAGTTACCAGACGTGCTATATCTGCAATATGGTGGCTATCAGAGACCCTCTGTTCAACTATACGAATGCAGCAGCGGCACGCAGCCAACCAGCCAGCTCCGAATTTAAACGGTCCAGGCGCGCCAGTGTACAAGCAAGAGATGTGAGCACGGAAATTCACACACTATCTACTAGCGTGCATTCATGAGGAACTCATCAACCACGAGCATGAAGAAGGCAGTGGACGAAGTCCATGAGAAGGAGTAGAGAAAAAGTGCGGTAAAGAATGCAGCAGTCAACAACCAGAGCAGTGGTCACCTTGTTGTCTCTCGCCTCGTCACCCGCCCCACTAGTAGCAGCGGTGATGTCGTCATGTCTCGCCTGCCCCCCACCAGCCCAGCAGCAGCGATGCTGTGATTATCTGCATAATCCCCGTCAGCGCGGACTGACGTCAACCAGTCTTGCCTTAGCAGAAGCGAATCCAGCACCAAGAAGTAGCAGCCGAAGAAGTCACAATCGAAGGCACAGCAGCCGCAGCGGAGCAAGACACGGTGGTTCTGGAGTCTTCGGCGGAAGACAACGTTGTCCCGTGTTGCTCGGTGCATCTTGGACGATGTTGGGGTGCTCTGATCTCTCACCCACCACCAATTCCACGCCTCAACCGCCTAAGCGACCTGGTTGATTCCGCCAAATGCATGCCACTCGCCTACGCAGTATCCGCGAGCGCCGGGAGATCAACCGCAGGAAGGTGCGCACACCCAGTCGTTTGGAGGTAGAGGCTCAGAATGCGAGTGCGACCGAGGAGGAGTCGAGAGGAAATGGGAAGAAGGAGTCAAGGTCTCGGAGAAGCTCGGCGGCTGCTCTCGCTGCTAATGACTTCGCAACGCATACGTGAGGGTGCTTCATGCTACCGTCACGGTATCATTCGCGCGGAGATGATCATGTGAGAGGTGCTAGATATCAAAAGGGGCAGGAACGCAGGGCCATAGGGGAGGAGGCTGGGCTGTGTGATGGCGAAGGGGAACCCGAGAGCTCACGCGGTAAGGCAAGCTCTTCCACACCTTTCCTAGCTCGAAACGGCGAAGGACAAGGCAGCGCCAGATCAGGGCGAATGCGTCGAGTGTCACCAGCACGGCTACTCTTGCTAAGCGTTCCGTCCTCGCAAGACAGCTGGCCAGGAACAGAAGGACCGTGAGTCACATTCTTTCCGAACCCGGACTTCAAGTTCCCTGCCGAAGCTACATACCGCCGCGTCAACAGCACAGAGTCGACTAGCAGCATTGGTTCGCTTGCTTGTAGAGGCGAAGGAGGCCAAGCTGCGTGATAGAGGGCTCAAGAAGCAAAGCCGGTAAGTCGAGCTCCTTTGCGCCCCTTCCACCTCGCAGCCAACACCTTACACTGCACAGTCCCCCTCTTCCGGCTTACAATTTCCTGCGGCTCCTGCAGAAGCTACGCATCGTTGCGTTAGCAGCACCTCATCGACTAGCAGCACTAGCGCCAGTGAGGGATCTTGGAGAAGCTTGTAGCGGCGATTTATTCTGGGCGTGCTCTGGAGCGCATGGACTATGAAGGCTACTGGTTGAGAGGGTGGGGCTGCGGACGAGAGGGAGAAGCCGAGATCGCTGCTGGAATAATGGGTGGGGCTCAGAACAAAGATGCTGAGTGTAGTCGCAAGAGTTCTCAACCAGTCCGATGCCCTTAATCTCATTCATCCCGCCAGTGCCTACTAATCCCAGCACGACATCCACAAGGTCGCTGCTCTTGACTGCTGGATACATGACGTTACCAGGACGTACCGCGACGATCAAGGGCATGGAAAAGATGTGTGTCTACTACTACTCCCGGTCCGGTGGCGGGTGAACGGTCAACATGATACCAGCGCTCCAGAAAGCATCCAGCCGTCACAGGGCGAGTTGTGGCGTGCAATTACAGTACTCGCAGCAGGTTCCGAAGGCGACATCCGTACGGACGACCTGGACCCGAAACACAATTTTAGTCTTCACGCTACATGCATGTCTTGCGCGCTCGGCAGTGATGGATGTTGCTGCTTAGTGTGTCTCGGGCGCCTTTGAGGTGATCGGGCAGGAATGTAAGGCTATGATGAAGCAGGCCAAGCTGCCTGATAAAGAGTCTGAGAGCGCAAGTGATAATCAAGCTCTTTCATGCCTTTGCCTGACTTGCAGCTGACTTGTCACAGCCTTCCGAATCTGGATTTTAGTTCCACCTCGAATTACGCTAGCATCGACCTGGTGTCCTCAAGTCGGCCACTCCTGATTACCGGCAACATTAACATGCGATCGTTCGGTAACGCCAGCGCCGTACTCTTCAACGGCACCGACTAGATACTCTTGAATTCCAACAGCCGACGAAAGGACAGCTAAGCCTCTGCCGTACAGGTTTCTCGTTAGTAGCCCTTACAACCTAACGACCACCAACATTGCCAAGAAGACTTTCAAAGATGGCAAGACGACCATCTGTGTAGTGCAAGACACGGTCACACGGCCCAGGTACAAAGACTCCATCCACTCCAGCTCAACCACCGATCTCGCTCGACGAAAAGGAAGGCCACGCCAACGGCTTGCGTTCGCTACCAGTCCTACGTTCTCATTGCGGCATAGCCTAAGCAGGGCCGGGTACATTGTCTTGAATCCAGAGAAATGGGGCAAGGCTGAGGCGGAGGTTGATTCTGAGCGCGCTTTCAGCCCCAAAGGCTTTTGACCAGAGGTGATGAATGAGGACAAGGAGTAAAATGCGGAGAGTGGTCGCCGTTGTACAACCACGTGCAGGCGCAGAGACGAGATTGTCGGCGGAAGTCTTAACCAGATCGTCCATCCGTCTCGCCGATCTCTCTCGAATGTAGCGCGATACCTACAACGGCGTCACCGAGACCTTCAAGATCGGTGTTGCGAGATCGGCGTTCGCAGGCGCCACACAGCATCAGCGAGGCTTCTGCTTCACGGTGAATGGACTTTCCTGCTGCATTCAGGCAGAAGGCAAAGGCGGATGGGTCCCCTGGTTCTGCGGAACCTTGCCATTCGCTCAACTTTGCAAATGCCTACAGTCACCCATCAGCATCGATACCTGGTTAGCGACACGCCGGGCCATGATACAGCATATACCACGAATGCCGGCTGATGCGCCAGATCAGCCAGCGAAGACTATTGAGAACTTGGTGTCAGACACCAAGAGGTTCTCGTCGGAAACTAGGGAGGATGCAGAGAGTACGCGAGGGCAGAAACTGCGCTAACCAATATGATGCACCGCTATCGATGAGCTCGACCTTGTCCGTCAATCTCATCGATCGTACCGACATGCAGCAATTCGGACACGGTGTTCACGCAAACTTCTGATGGACTTGGGTCCGCATGTGTCAGACCCCAGAGGTTTACGTCATCGCCTTCTACGCTTCTGATGTGCGATGGAGTTATATGGGCATGGTCCAGCGTAACGACAAAATGATTAGCCAGGCGCGTGACGCGTGACGAGGAAGCGGCCATCTACGCCATCCGCTGCAGGATGGCTCCGTACATCGCCGAAGGAACTCTCAAGGATGACCATTGGCAAGACGACCACCCGCGTCCTCAAAGGAAGCCTCCTTCTGCTCGAAATCTGGCGCGCCCGAGATCTCGAGCTGAACAAAGTTAGAGAGGCGAGCCAAGTCAACACACTCAGGACGGTCCAACACCTGGGGTGCCATCAAAGAAGTTGGCGATTATGGCTCCTCCGGCAGCTGAGTGTGAGGAGCGCGGGGAGGACGAGGAGGGTTCCGGATCCAGTGAGTGGTTTCATCGCCGTTTGCGATGATCTGTGCTGATAGCTTTTGTAGCAACCTCATGAGCCCGAAGACTAAGCCTACCCCGAAGAAGCGCGCGAAGAAGGCGGATGCTGATGACGGAGACGAGGACGCTTCGCCGAAGAAGAAGCGTGCTTCCCCGAAGGAGAAGGGTGCTAAGGCCGAAGAGACTGAGTAGGTGAAGGCTGAACACGAGGAGATAGATCTCAGCGATCCCAAGCGATTCTGAAAAGGCTGTGACGGCCGTTCGTGCTGCTGGGCAAGACATCTCTTGCTGCGACGCGGAGATACGAGCAATAAGATAACTTGCAAAATAGTACTTGCTTCCACAACGCCACACGCCAATTGTCTAGGCGACCGCCTTCTACGCTCATAGCCCGCGCTGGAATGTCAAGAGTATGGCTTCAAGGGCATCTTCCAGCGTAATGATGAGATGCTCGTCCCAGCATGCGGCGAGCAGTCTCACGCGGATGGTGCTGTAACTACTGGTGGTTGTACAGTACGAGTCTCGAGGATCGCAGGGTCGTCTTGCTGTGTCTTGCCGTGTCTTGCCACTGCCACTCTCTTCCTCGCGAGTCTGGTTTCGATTTGACGGTCGCGGAGTGAATCCAGGTAAGCTTACCGGCGCGTATGCACGTTCCATTTGAGTCGCTAATTGCATCTGCACAAGATCTCTGCTGACGTTCCGCAACTTAGCTGTATCAACACCCGACTATCTTGAAGACAGGTTGTATCTCTTATCAGGCAACAATTGATTCATAAGGCTGTAGGGCTGCACCATCGTCTCTGGCCAGCGCTTTGGTACAGGGAGCTAATAGAGCGTAAGAGCGACCGAATAGGTAGCGCAAGGTACCTCCCAGAGTCGTAAGAAGTGCTCTCGATATACTTGGCTTGCCCTGCCGTGGTGGCGGTATTGTGAGGCGAGCTTTCTTGGGTCTCCAGGATCCACAATACGTTATGGAGAAAGAGGATGCGGCGCTCTTGACTGATTTGACGGAGTAGCTATGATCCTGGAGGGTTAAGTGCTTGTTATACTGGACCGTAACTCCAGTACAGCAGCTACAGCTTATCATCTACGTTTCGTCGAGCGCTGGTTTTCTCGACTCTCGAGAGATTCGCGTCCCGTGGAGTAATCGAGTTCAGAAGTAGGCTGCAGCGTTGCAGAGTCCTTTATCCGCAATGCTCTGTTGTGAGAGTTCCTGACATGTTAAAAGTTGGCTGTAGGTTGGTACGGCACGTAGTGATGCGGTGAGACATTTATACTAGCGATAGTACACGTACTTTGTGACAGAGTATGTCGCCCGCATGTGAGAAGTTGCGATAGCTACTGTGCACTTTAGTCTTTCTATTGTGCAATTACAAGCCCCTTGCTCAGTGAGTAACCGACTTCACCGCCAGCCTGCCCTTCATTCTCATGCTTCCAGCGCCTAAGCTGTCTGTGTAAACTTAGATCCATCTTCATTGGCACTTCCAGCCTGAAGTTCTGTCCCAGGAAGAACGTCGCTCGTCTCTCCAGATATGTCGCCAATATCACCCAAGCCAAACCGTGCCCAGTCTCTCCTCTGTGAAGCATGCAGTACTGGTGATCCCACTGACATCGCTGGTCTTTACACTCTCCCGTGCAAGCGTACATGGAGATGAACGCATGGCAGAGCTCGTGAACGAGTGTGCTGAGGAGTGTCGTCCAGGGATGCTGAGCTTGCCTAGGCAATAGATGTCGTTGCGGGTCGATTCTGATGAGTGCTGGCTGTGCGCTGAACGGCTCTCCCAGACCGTAAAGGTACTGATCGCCGATCGGTGGGAGAAAGGTACTGGCTGCCATATTGCTTTCTCGCAGGTTTTGTTGCTCCGGCCCTGCCCTAGCATATCTCACTGTGACGTCGTTGCCCAGTCTCCCTTTCAACAGAATACGGTCCAAGAGGCGAAATGCTCTCTCCAAATAATTGGCAGGTTGGTGATAAGCCGAGTTTCCTGGAAGGGCCCATTGTTTCCACTCTCTCAACGCGTTTTGTTGATCCTGTCTCCAGAAGATGCGATGCGTCGATATGTAGCTGATGGCCTCGCTGACAAGTTGGATGTGGTCATGGGCACCGTATTCAAGAGAGGTGGGAGGAGGATGCTGGGGATCCAGTGGATGTTTGATGTCGATTTTGGTCTCGTTCATGTCTTGTTGCTGGGCATCATCGCTACAAGGCGGACGACAGAAAGAGCGAAGCAGATAGAGATATTATACTCCAAGGTAGAAACTCACCCTTCCATTCTCACAATAGCTTCTAGCAATACTAGCGAGCAGTGGCTCGGATGCATCTCACAATAGGAATTGCGTCATGCCCTGATGGCTATAGATCCGGTGTACCTCACAGCGCAGGACTCGTTGCACTGATCTGAATCAGGAGCCACTGAATGTATTTTGAAAAGTATAATCGCCAGGTTTCCAGGGATGATCTCAAGCCAGCCCAGAACCTCTTTGCTCAAAGTGCCTCTTCACAACGACGCCTGCTTTGCAAAAACATCGTAGGCTCTCCCAGCGGTACGACCACTGAGAAGAAGAAGCGCGCAAACGAACTACTGGAGCTGCTCAAGAGTAATTCAGGGTTGTCTGCAGTGCAAGATGTCTCAAACCTTTCAGGACTGGGCGAGCAAGCTAAGCGCTCTTGCCGGATCTGGAGGAATTTGTCTACGCACAGACATTATGCGGCCTCGCCTCCAGTCCCCTTACCTGGGGGAAGCCACTAGCTCCCTTATGCCAACAAACTTTCTTGAACAGTTCATTGCTACTGATAGCACGCTCGAGTTGTCTCAAAATTTAACGCCATTATTCATACCTTCACGACCTCAGCATAACAAAAAGGATCATTGAGTATCTACACAGCATGCGCAGTGACCCATTCGATCTTCCCGTCAAAGACGATAAGGAGCAGAGACCGCAAAGCGCAGTCCGCCTCCAGCACCACCAACATCAGTAAAAACTTCGGCGAAGAAGTCGACCAAGCCGATTAGCCATGCTGCGGCTGCGGTAGCCGTGCGTGTCACCAAGCCTACTCAGCAGAAGGCTAAGGTCAGTGGCGGCGCCTCATCAACAGCGTTCTGCACCAGGCAAGCTCAGGCGACGCGCATGGTCGACTCGCTTCTTGACGAAGACCGCCGCAAGGCACCTGTTACACCGCCGCAGCAGCACGACGTCATCCCTGCAACAGTCACGAGCCGCTCAACCAGCTCGGTACAGTGGTGGCCGCTGCTGGGGATGATGACATTGACGTTGACTACTTTGCTGCTTGCGACGACAACGGCGAGATGGCAGTGTTCGACGAAGGTGCAGATGCTAAGGCGTATGTACTATCTTCTTCCCGCCCGTCTCCACTGCGTTCAATGAGCAGAGCACTTACGAGATGTTTCCAACAACAGGACTGCTTCACGCTTCGAGAGAGACACGACCATCGGCGACATTCGGACATTCTCGGTGCCTACCCCCGCAGCAGCAGCAGGCATACGTTGAGTCCAGATAGTAACGAGGAGACCTTGACGAGCATCGCCCCGATCCTCTTGACCGAGCGTGACCGTGGCATAATGCGTCAACCGTCGATACGCTACGGACCTCTTCAACAGCCCACCAGGTGACTGTTCTGCCCTCCCCCTGCCCACGCGCATCTCAGTCACACGCTCAACCCGATCTTGACGTCAATCGCCCCTCACATCTGCGAAAAATGCATAAGGATGGCAAGAAGGCCGCGTCCTTCGGAAGGCTAAAGTCGACTGCAACGCCCTCACTCACGCATCGCGCAGTCCCCTAGGCAATCTACGTCAACGCAGCAGCGGCACGCAGCCCAACAGGCAGCTTCCACCTTCAGTCCAGGCACGCCAGCCTTCACGCCAATCGGCCTTCACACCTTTCAATATTGCCTTGGTTAGCAAAAACGAACTTATCTCCGGAGAGGTAGCAGCTGAAGAAGCAAGAGCCGAAGAACCAGCAATCACAGCCCATGAAGTCAGTACCTGCGGCAGGGTTGAGCCAGAGGCAGCGCGTCGACAAGCAAAGCAGGTCGCCCAACCTTTCGTTTTCCGCATATTGAGGTTTCGCGCTCCAATGCGCATATGATCGCGCCGAGCAAGCCTTACGGCGGAGCGCATACAGCATGGTATTACCACAACCCGGGGCCGGTCAGCTTCAGTCAACCACAGCTCCCACCACCGAGACTCATAACGGATTCAAGCCAGCAGCAGCACAAACGTCGTTGATGACAACATTGCATCAGCGGTGAGAGGCGCAAATTGGCGAAACCAAACTCTGTCTTATATCACTCCTCATATCTGTGAGGAAATGTCCAAGGATGACACGATGACCGCCAGGTGTAGCTGCTTTCCCACCGCCCACACCCAATGTGACGGGAAGCAAGCAAGGCTTCCTCGAGCTCCTCGGCAGCGAGCAGATCTACGGCGCAACCGGCGAGCTTCTCGACGTCACTCCGCTCACGAGGAGGCAAGGTTTGGCGTCGTCGCACCCATGGCCGACGGGTGGGACCCGAATTCCAACGACCGAGTACGATCTGCGGCGCACCAGAAGGAACGGGGACCATAAACCACGACAAGCTGTAGAAGAACTTCAAAAGCGGGGACCGAAGTCAGGGTCACAAGCTGGTAACCACGGCCACGGTGACGGAGACTTTGAGGGAGTCCGCTGAACTCTGAGGGGACTCTTGTTGCCTGCAGAGACAAGGTTGATATTCATCAACATGGCATTCAATATCCGGAAACACATCAGCGGGTGATGGGTAGGGACGGTCCGCCCATACTATCGCTCTGGAGAGAGTGGACTACCACAAGATCAAGCGGGATGAATACTCGGTTCTGTTTGGAGTCGCACTTCGAGACCGCAAGGGACGTCTGACGTTCCGAGACTGGAGCGTCTCTAACACTCTTTTCGACAAACCAGATGCCGAGTACGAGATCGTGTTCCAGCTGCTCACGGCCTCGGCGACTGGATCAGCCAACTTTGAATGCTTCAAGGAGAGCTATGCGCGGAACAGGACGAGAGAACATACTATTGAACTGGGACAGCGACTGGGCGACGCTTCACCTCGGCGGTAACTGCATGTCCTTGACCGCTGGATACATGGAGTTACGTTGCCGGAATGATATATACAATACGATCGGGTATGGACACAAAAACGTGTGTCAACTACTATGCCCGGGTCCGGTGGATGGTCACATATTGCCGGCGCTCGAAAAGCCCTGGGACCAGGCTGTATTGTCGTGGTTCATTACCCAGCAAGGTCTTTCCAGTAGATGCGGCACCCGCATTACTCTCAGCATGCGCAGTGGCAGGCGATGCTATACGGGTAGTCAAACACGATTATCCAAGCCTTCCATATGAAGGGTCTTCAGCGTCAGCAGCAGCAGAGAATGATGATGTCGTCATCCAACCATATGCCTACGAGAAACCTACAGCAGCTCGGTACTTTCTGCGGGCAGCTCATGCGCAGCCGTGGCCTAGCAGGCTAGCAATAATGAACTCGACCGTAGCAGCTGCACACGGATGAGACGGGCGAGTTATAGATGCGGAGGGTGAAACACGGGAGAGTGTGGTGTTCGGTGCGGCGGAGGGTATGGAGATTAAGATTACGACCAACTATGGGAGATAGGTCGGAATAGCAGTACGGTGTACGGTCACGCATTTGAGAAGTCGGCTAGGTCTTGAGTCTGGCGTAGTTCAAAGACTATCTGTTTGCGTAGTTGAATGCAAGGTCCTACGATCGTTGCCGCAATTTGAGCTTTTGGCAACGTCAAGGAAGCCTGCGCTGCCGGTGTTTGACTCTCCAGCTTGTATCGTAGGTTTGGTATGCAGTTGAATGTCTCGTACGACCGTTCTCGGCTAGCAGGGGCTTGTTCTTATCTTTCATTGCATCAAGCTTCAATATCCTTGTTGCGCTTACGTATCAAGAGCCAGCCCGCTATGTGTGTCGCAAAAAGGTGAAGTGGCTTTCTGACTTCTACGACTAGAAGACTTACCATAGCATCAACGTTTACTGTGAGGACACACTTGACGGACTCTCGCTATACGTGATCAAGGCTCTGTTCTATAAAGTGGTTGACATCGTACTGGACTCTATGGTCTTAATAGGCGGAGAGATGAACTTTGACTGGCGTATCGTGGCTGTTGGATCAAGTGAGGCCAGTTCTCCATTGATGCACGACCGGGGTGAATGGGTGATTATTTGGTGGATATTACGAGCATGAACAATGGAGGGTCACATGAATTGTTATGGAGTCATTGGCACGTTTTGGGATCAGTCTCGTTGGTGTCGTCGCCGTCTGCTCTCTTGCTTGCAATGTATGTAGCTTTATACAATCGCTTCAGCTCGACGTCTCGGCTCCCTCCCTCGTCGTAGCTGCTGCACTGCCTGGTCTGCTCCGCGTCGGCGTTGTGTGCTCAGATCCGCCAAGGTGATCGTCCGTCCATTTTCTGATGCGGCGGCAGGAAGTCTCTATCCTCGTTCTGCTGAAATAATGCACGCTGCTTCCGTCTTCACCCATATACCTGCGCTTAACCAAACGCCACAGCTCCGCCTGCTCCTGCTCATCCAGCCCTTCCTGCCTTGCAATCCGTCCCAAGCGAAGCACATGGTTGTTGCCACTTCTTAAAACATCGGCCTTCTCGCGAGTCTGTTGCTCGATTTCTGCGGTGGTGAAGCGAAACGCCATCTTGTGTCTGTGAGGTTGTTGTTGTGACGCGCTGTGATGTGCTTTCGTCGCTGAGAAGGGTGATTGATTGTCGACGGTTCAAGTCGATAAACTAGGAAGGCGCGACTCCATTTGGAAATCACACATCGCTAGCGAAGCGTCCGTGCGAGCTCAAGGCTGCGATGAAACAGTCCACACCTTCTACCTCAACCTCATTGCCTCCCTGGCACTGCAGCATCTATTCAATACAATTGACCAGCAACACTCCGACATTCCAGCGCCCGTCACCCAAACGTCACGTTTAATTAGTGTGTCGTCGATTAGGCTACCCAGGCTCGGGCTGCCGCTCCAAAGCAGACCGCGCCCACTGCACCAGCAGATGCAGCAGAGTTACCTGCAGCATTTATCCCCGCGTCAGGACGTCCTCAACAGAAAAACCAAAAGGACCTCCGGACCATCGGAGTGCATGCCCGCAACGAGCTCGTGGCACGTCAGGATCTCGTCCCGGCGGCCGATCTCCAACAGGCGGATGAGCGAGTCCAGCATCTCGACTGGGCGCTCGCCACTCAAATGGCCTCCGCGATCAGTCGAAAACTTTGCGCTCAACATCGCTCACCACGGTCTTGTGCAAGCCAACCTGCAACAGACCATCCACCACATGTATGCCTCTCGAACCGCACAGCTGGCTGCTCAGGGTCAGGCTCCGGCTCAGACTGCTGCTCCAGTACACACCGCGTCGTCTTAGACTGCTATGTCATGTTCGGCAGCCACCAGCACCTG